>QLPG01020307.1:0-13038 GCA_003314385.1 Gomphus sp. MG54 | reverse complement strand
ACGAGGGGAGTGGTCCATACGATGTACCGGATGTACCGAGTCGAGGTCGCGCGGTGGTACGAGATGATACGGGTGAGGGCCGGTTGGTCGGTATTCCCGAGTAAGTCGGTACTCGGTGTTGCGGGCTTGACAGCATGTGGTCATTGTCCATAATGAACAAAATTAGAATAAGGAATGCAAAGCGGGGATAGAACAATAAAAGACAGGATAATAGGATCATGACTCAAGATGGGACAATAGGGAGTGGCTGAGTATAAAACAATGGGGTCTTGTCTGAGGATAATACAAGGACAGGAAGTCCCGAGGTGAAACGGACCGAGGAGTGTGAATGGCAGATGTGCTGAGCCGGGACCGGCACACCAAGTGTTATGCATGTGATGCAGGCACTTGGTCGTGGATATAGGATGATTGCTCGGTCGGCACTGCCGGAAGATAGGTCTCGGTACATGGACTTGACATTTTCCCCAACCCCCTATTCCTTATCATCCCTACACTCCTTGCCCTTCTCCTCACTTGCTTACCCTTGGGACATTCACTATTCTTTGCCACTTATCCATGGCCCTATTGTTTTATTCTCGGCCATTCCTTATTGTTCTATTCTTTCCCATAATCTCACCTGCTTATACTTCATTGTCTTACCCTCGCATTATTCTTTTCTAATCGCTGTGGACAATACCTCCACATGGTCTTCATACCTTATTCTTGTTTCCATGTCTTATGCCACCCTTATTCCACATTCCACCCCTCAGCCTATATAAGTATTAGAAGCATGTACATAGTTCCTCAGTCTGAGTATCAACTAGGTTTACGCCTCTTTACTCTCCTCCTTCTGTTCAGAAGTCCCTACTTGGGCTGACACCCTCAGCATCTGCCCGAGTACCCTTTCTATTACAAGTTAGTGACATGCACAGGAGGCAGGGTGCAACATATGAGTACATTGAAGCCAAGCCACTCCAACTGGCCTGCAGGACTTGGCCAGTCCCAGCAGCACCATTGGTAGTACCGAGACCTGACACTTGGCCACATTTCTATTATTCTATCCTTTATTGTTCTATCCCTGTTTTACATTCCTTCATTCTAATTTTACTCGTTGTGGACAATAACCACATACTCTGCATACCTTGTTGTCTCACATTCCTTATTCCACATGTCGCTTCTTAAACCTATATAAGTAGGACATGCATGTACATATTTCCTCATTCTGGGTATTGACTAGGCTTAGGCCCTTCTACCTTCTTCTCCTCTGTTAAGTCCTCAACTCGGGCTGGCATTACCAGCATCCTCCCGAGTACCTGTCTGTTGCAAATTGGTGGCATGCATGGCAAGTAGGGCGCAACACATGAGTATATTGAAGCCAATGCCACTACTCTTGGCCTGCAGGACTTGGCCATTGTCTGCCCGACCCCTCGGTAGTACCAAAGTCTGTCAGTACCCGAAGCTTGACAGAGTGTCAGAAAGAGTTTCTGATCAGGACAGGATCTATGTGTAGGCACTCACTATGGAAAATAAAGATTTATGAGCATAGCATAGTTCAGTTGAGATATTACATACCATTGCAATGGTTGGTGAATACATGTAACACATTGCTGTTTAAATAGTGCCCACAGACTAATGCCCGATAACCTGGCATAGTGGCCTTTTGGCCCAGTTGAAAGAACACATCACTGTGAAAATTTGTTGCCTTTCACATGAGAGCACAGTCGATGATGTGGAAGGGTGATCAGAAAGTAGGGCAGCAACCCTGCATCAGGGTCCAGAGTGCCGTTGCCACATTAGGAAGGCCTTGCCTTACCACAGTATGATTCATCTATACATAAAAGCTAGATAGTTATGAGAATATAGATTACTTTCAATCCCATCCATTTTGAGACTATGACTCAGCATATATTTCAACTAATAGATGGTTGATCTCCTCCACTCCCCTTAACTCTTCTTCTCTCTCTGGACTGAAGTGTAAGGGTATGAACTGAATCATCAATGGGACCAGATGCGATCTCATTCTCGCATCCAGTGCCAGCAATTCTGTAAATTGTATTCTGTGTCTGGCCTCATTGAGCCACTTTACTGCATCTTCATTATTAAGTTCAAAGAGGATTCTACCATTGGTGAGCCTCCTTGCACTGACAATGGTATGCCCCCCTTCTGTATCCATGGCACTGATGATCTTATTTGCTCACACCATTAGGCCAGAGTTGTCCAGGTCTGGCAGTATCCGCTCCCCTGTCACTGCTGCATCCACCAGCACTTGTCTCTGCTTTATGCCCTCTCTTGCCCAGACCCTGGCATCGAGGGTGGGCATATTAGCTGGCACCTGTTGTGAGGCAGCCACCTTTACTATTGCATTGTGGTAGGAGGTAGTGGTCTCATTGATATGGGTTGCCGAGCTAGCGACTGTGTTTGATGCTGTTTGTATCATTTCCACCACTGCTGCCGCATCCTCTGTGACTTGATGGGATATCTCATGTCATCCTCAATACTCTCCATCACAAAAGCAATGGAGCGTAGTGCATTGACAGCCTGTCATGACACACCTTTGTACTGCATCACTTGCAATATGGCAATAGATAGGGTGTCGGTCATCCATGATGCATCTGGTATTGTTAGCAAGTTACATTCAAGATAGAGCTTACCTTCATCAGAGTTTCTGATCTCCTGCCCAGGAAGCTCCCTTATTTCTTCCCTGGTGAGGTTTTCCGAGTCCTGCGCTGCGCCTCTAGTGGCCAGCCAGCCCACCTGCGCTCTCTTCTCACCTAAGTCCTCGACTCACTTTGCCTGCTCTGGCTGCTTTTCTTTTGCGGTGATAGCTGTTGCCCTAGGTTGGATCTGACCCTGGGCATCGAGCTTCGACTGAGCCATGGCCATCATCCCCTGCGTCTGCTGTGTGGGCGTGTTCCCACCCCTCGCTCCACTCGCCGAAGCATCGTTCGACATCAGGGCAGGGATTGGTGGGTATTGGTCAGGTTCCTCTGTCAGCATTTGATCCTTGTTTGAGGAACAACGGCCTAGGTGCGTTTTTGGGGTGTTTTGAGGCGTGGGAATTTTGGTTATTTGACGTGGTTGTAAGCAAGCGGCGTCCTACGCGGGGCTTCCGAGCACGATGAATGCTTTCTTGGGTGTCGACTTGGCAACGTGCGAGTGCATGCAGCGAGCGGGAGGGTCAAAATGAGCTAGGGCGGGTGGTCTGGGGTTGCTAAAAATGGCACGCCTCGTGGCCACGGTCCGAATGGTCCCGAAGGCGATGTAGCCAAGGCGCCTACATGGCGCGCGCACTATCATGACCTCGGTCAATGGGGAAAGCGGCGGTTGAACGGGGTTCGAGCTCGTGTCCGGGCACTGCAAGACTGTAGCGCTTTTCGATGCACGCCGTCTGGAGGCTCCTCCACTTCCCCATTTAAATTGACCAGTGAACACTGGTATGCGGCCATGGCTACGGATTGAGCATCACTGGTTCATTGGTAATAGGCAGTTCAAATTTCTAACACCGTCTGATGTGCCACTTTTTGTTAAGCGTCAGGGGTCGCAGTGACATGGAAGCATGCATTTGACAATTGACAAAGTGAGTTGTCCGTGTGTGACCTGCGTCGTGGTTAACTGTAAGTCTCATATTCAATTCCCTCGGCCTTGAGACATGGCAGAACTCACCATATATATGCGCAAGCAATGGCGGCAGCAGCGACGATAAGTGTTTGTCGATCCTTTCGGTTAACGGTGAGTTACGCTCCATTGTTTGTCGGCATGGTGGTGCACAAGGGTGGTCGACCGATGTGTATCAGGTGGGTGCATACCTCTTCGGTCAAGACAGAGAGAATACGCGTTTCAATGTGCGCAGAGCAATTAACTGCGCAACATGAAGGCGGTCGACTTGTGAGTGCGGGGAATCATAGCGGCCGT
This sequence comes from Gomphus sp. MG54, assembly GCA_003314385.1. Taxonomy (NCBI): domain Eukaryota; kingdom Fungi; phylum Basidiomycota; class Agaricomycetes; order Gomphales; family Gomphaceae; genus Gomphus; species Gomphus sp. MG54. The sequence goes on along the minus strand of QLPG01020307.1, from coordinate 9,147 downwards.
CTCCAGCGGTGAACTGAGTGCGCAACCAGCGTGGGTGCAGGAAACCGTAGAGTCGGTCGACTTGTGAGTGCGATGAGTGTGGGGAATTGTATGTACTACGGACGCGAGGTTGGAGAATCAATTTGGTAACGTTGTCGTCGATCTCGCCATTTTGCTGGTGCGAGGTACTTGAAGCGCGGCGTCAATGCGGAAGTACGCATGAAACAATAGATTGCACCTTGCATACTGACCATTTCATGATTATGTAGCTCATGAGGTGTAGACTAAATAGCACTTTGAAACTCCCTAAATTTTTAATATAGATGTACTGTAAAAACAAATTGGAATCACACTTTGCTTTTGTCTATCAGTCTAAAATGAGAGAAATTCAAGTTTATTGTTGTGGTCTGCCTAAATTGACAGAAAAGTCTCTATAAATCTTTACTCTACACTCAGGCTCTTAATCTTGTCATATACAGTTCCTTGTTTAACGTCCAACAGTTAACATTCAATAGCTACCCCACATAGGATACAGGGCAAGTTTCTCAACAAACCTTCTTTCTATTCCATATCTCCCACACTGTCCATATATTACCTCAAATACGTCTCAAGAGAATGAGACACTTGTACATCTGTCATGATTAATCTACCCAACCAGAGATAGGATAAAAAGAAAGATATTACATGAGGATCGCTCGCTATCCTCAACACTCCCCCCACCTCAGCTTGTTGGTCGTCATTATCATATGACTACCACCATGTCGATACAAACACTTATGTTTTCTTTTTCCTAATCTACAGGCTATCTTTTATATATAACCTTGTCTTGCTTATACCTAGCTCTGGCATCGTGAGAGAAAGTGTTCTTCAATGGCAGGGAAAAAAGCACCACTCCCAACAATTTTCTCATAAAATATCATGGTCAATACACACCCGGGTGACGTTTGAACCTCAAATTTGAAAAGCTGTACTTGCATGCCCCCACCATTGTCCTCCGCCATGTCATTTACCAACCGGATATCAACATAATACTTGGGTGCTGGCTTCTCTCGGGATTGGTTGCGAAAACATGATACTGATCTTTAAGAATGTAATGGTCGAAAATTGTCAGAATTCTCCCATAGAGAATGGTGCCAATGGATCGTGATCAGCTCTACTTGTTAGCTTTAGTTGTGGGATAGACGAAGAGCCTAAAAAATGGGTGATCGTGACTCGAGGGAAGGGATTGAGTGGGCTCATCTTTGGGCACGATAATGACGCTTCAACCTTGGTTGAATTTAATTTAATTCATTTTCGTCCTTTGTACTGTCCTCAGTATCCCAAGCGATTGCCAATATTATTCGCGGGGAGTGATATCAGGCAGGTGACGACACAAATGCTACTCACTCTTATTTTGGCCATGTAACTTGAAGAATGGAAGGTCCCGGGTGGAATAAGCCTCTGTGCCTGTTATTGAGATTTCAGCTCAGACGAATCTTGATATTCTGAGAAAAAGACCTTGAATGAAAGATAGAGATCCGTTCTGGTACTGGGAGTATACGTAGGATGCAGGCCCATCCATTTCATATCCTGGGAAAACTGTCAAATCAGTAGTGCAGAATATTTGGGTTATATTTCAGATTGGCGTCTTTGCACGTTACGATATCTCGATGTTTTCATTTAATAGCCTCGATGGCGCGTTCATCCTAAAGACCTCAATTTACGGGTGATATATCCTCGATAGAAGTGTGCGTGGGGGGTTGTGGGGATGTTGGAAGAGGGAAATCTCGGAGAAGGTTGATGGAGAGTGGAAATAGTTACAGGAACCAACACGAAGACGTACCCATCGTGAAATGAGGTGTCAGAGGTCGGTGCGCATTGCACAGCAACCAAGCTTAAAGAGTACTGAAATTGATGTTTTGAAGAGCAGAACGGCACTGTAGGCTTATAAATGTCGCGCTAGAGAAAACGATCGAAAAACTAGCCCGTCATGGTGACGGCGTTACTGCTTCGGGTGAAAAAGCTCACATTTATAACAATGTGAAACGTCTTGCTTGATTTACAAGCCTCTGTCTCTCCCTGTTACTCCAGCTGAGGCTGGATTGAGTCCGTAAGAAGCATTTAGCATATGTTTGCTTATTTCTATATTTATTAAACTCTCGAACTGTAAGACTTATTATAAATGTATAACTCTATAAGAGTATTCCCTTAGTAAATGCTTCGTTGCAAGATACTAATATATTTTACCTATACGAGTATTCCCTACAAGCGTATAGATAAGTCTATATACAAGTAAGGCTGATAAAGAGCCTCTTACCTCAGTAAATGCTTCGTTGCAAGATACTGAGGTAGAGTGAAAACACAGTAACTACTTTATACTATCTAAAGAACAATGGGAAAACATGTAACAATAAGAATCCTGAACAAAGAGAATATTTGCGCAGTCGCAAATATTCCCTATGAACAATGGAACCGCTCAGTCACAATGGGACAATATGGGGTGACGTGGTTTGTTCCTAGCTAACGTGTCCTCCTAGCTTACACGTTCATTCCTACACTCCCCCTCAAACCGCAGTTAGCCCAAGTTCCACCGCAAAATGCTTGAGTTGATGGCAGGGCCTTGGTAAGCGTATCAGCCACCAAGTCATCAGTGGGACAGTATACCAGTCGAACGGCCCCTTGTTTGATAATCCAGCATATGAAGTGAAAGCATATGTCGATATGCTTAGTTCGCACGTGATACTGATGATCCTTTGCAAGTGAAATCACGGATTGGTTATCGGAAAATAGTGTGGTGGGGGATAACTCAATGTCAAAGATTTGCTTGATCAGGGAGCGAAGCCAGAGGGCTTCCTTCACCATGTGAGTTGTGGCTATATACTCGCTTTCCGTTGTGGATAGGGAGATGACATTTTGCCTTTTAGCACTCCAGGATACAGCACCACCATGGATTATGTACACATACCTGGAGATCACATGTCGGTCTTCAGCCATGCTACTGTCCGCATCTGTGTAGCCAATCAACCCTCCATCTGCATGTCCAAATGTCAACCATAGCTGAGTAGTCCCTTTTAAATATTGAAAAACTCTTTTGACTGCATTCCAGTGCATGGGGCCGAACTTTGTCAAATATTGAGACAGACACTGGACAGCAAAAGCTATGTCAGACCAAGTGTAGCATACATGAGTGATCCGACAGCCTCTCTGTATGGTGTGTCATGCATTTGGGCCCACTCAGTCATCGTTTTGGATGTTGAGGATGCCAACAGTATTAGCCCATTTTGCATTGGCGTAGATGCAGGCTTGAGGTCATCAAAATTGTACCGACGAATGATGGACTCAGTGTAGGATCATTGGGAAAGGTGAATGGTGCGTTGCTCTCTGTTGCACCTGATTTCTATTCCTAACAACCAGTGAAGCTCCCCAAGGTCAGTTATTTCAACATGTTTTGAAATATCGGTCTTGAACTCAACCACCAATGATTGCGATGATGCTGCGATCGTACAATCGTCTACGTGGACCAGGACAATGATGTTTGAATTGCGGGTGCAGTGAAAGAAAACTGCCTGGTCAACATCACAATGAAGAAAATGTAACTTGGTAGGCATTATGTCCATAAGCTTCTGATACCATCGACGACCAGATTGTTTTAACCCATACAATGTCTTTTGCAGGAGACACACCCTCCCAGAAGAGCCTGGCGCAGGATACCCTGGAGGTTGAGACATATATATTGTCTCCTTATCAGTGAGTTCTCCTTTTAGGTACATGCCTTTTATGTCAATCTGATGTAGTTCCATGTTGTTTGCAGCGGCAATTGCAACCACAGTGTGGATGGATGCTAATTTGGCGACTGGGGCAAAAGTGTCAAAATAGTCAATGCCAGGTACCTGTGAGAAACCTTGTGCAACAAGGCGGGCTTTGTATCTGACTACATTTCCCACAGCATCCTTTTTCCCTCTGAAAACCCATTTTGACCCAATGATATTTGCACCGCTTGGGGCATTTGTGAGTCTCCAAGTTCTGGCATCGCTGAGCAGCATTAACTCTTCATGAATGGCAGTCTCCCATAGGTGCCAGTTGGGACATCGTCTTGCCTCTGCCAGAGATCGGGGTTCAATCGCTTCGACCTCGCTTGTCTCTGCTACAAGTATGTACCCATTGACTTCATCAGCTACCATCTTCCATTCTGAGGTTCCTTCTCCTTCCAGCACCTCCTGAGTCTTTTCTACAATGGAGGGGATCTGAACTCCTGTTGGGATAACAGGGTCAGATGGTCGGTAAGAGGATGCTCCATACCCTTCAAGGATATCTCTGATGCATTGACTGGGCTTTTGCAGATGTTTGGCAAGTGCCTCAGTGTCTGATTCAGGCTGTGGTTTGCTGGTGTGGGGCACAGATGGGATGGCAGGTATGTGTCAAGTACACGTACCGAGGTCCCATTATTCACCAGTGCCGACCAAACAACCATCCCACGTCCATGTACAAGCATCCACGCAGCATGCATAACGCGTGGTACACCGGTCTCGGTTCCGTACATCCGTCATCCACGTACAAATGTCCACGCCGCATGCACGACACTTGATACCATGATCTTGGTTCGGCACATCCGTCATACTATTCGTCCGTTTCTCGATCCGCCCCACCTCGGTACCCCCTACCCCTTGTGTTATCCTCGGTTACAGTCATTGTTTTATATTCGGTCACTCCTTGTTGTCCCCTTTCGAGTCACGATCCTATTATACTGTCTTTTATTGTTCTATCCCCGCTTTCCATTCCTTGTTCTAATTTTGTTCGTTGTGGACAACAACCACATTGCTCTGCATACCTTGTTGTCCCACATTCCTTATTCCACATGTCACTTCTTAATCTATATAAGTAGGACATGCATGTACTTACTTCCTCATTCTGGGTATCGACTAGGCTTAGGCCCTTCTACCTTCTTCTCTTCTGTTAAGTCCTCGACTCAGGCTGGCATCTTCAGCATCCTCCTGAGTATCTGTCTGTTGCAAATACAGTGGCACGCATGGCAAGTAGGGCACAACGCACGAGTACGTTGAAGCCAACGCCACTACTCTTGGCCTGCAGGACTTGGCCATAGTCCGCCCGACCTTTTCGACAACACCCTTCGGCAGTACCGAAGTCTGTCAGAATCCAGCTCCTGACAGTATGGGTGTGTTAGAGGAGGTGGTTTTGTTAACTGGTGCATTAGTTTCAGTCTCGATTAATTGCCAATTCTCCCCCTCGAGGCGAGAAGCTGACACAGAGCTGTTGTCAAAGTGGATGTTGCATTCCACAGTGACAGATTTCTTTTCCTGCCAGTGAATTCGGAAACCTTTACTCCTCTCATCAACCCCTATCCAGTGGCCTTCAGTTACTCGACCGCCAAGCTTGTCACCCCCTTCAGTGCATACCCACACTCTTTCCCCCCATTCACGAACATGTTTAAGGTTTGGTTTATCTCCGAAAGCAGCTTCATGTGGGGTCTTGCCATCGACAGCCTTAGTTGTGGCATGATTCATTAGCCAGACAACATGCCGAGCCACCTCATCCCACAAGAACCTCGGAAGACCACTCACATGGAGCAGGGCTTGTACATGCTCAACAATTGTGCGGTTGTGACGTTCAGCAATGCCATTTTGCTGGGGTGTGTCATGCATGGTAAGTTTCTGTGTGGTTCCTTTTGACTTCAGATACGCTGTGAAATCCTTTCCCACATATTCACCACCTCTGTCCGAGTGAAGTGTTTTGACACGAGCATTCAGCTGCATGTCACACCACTTCTTGTACTCTTTGTAGGCACTAAATGCCTCATCTTTTGAGCACAGCACATAGAGGTGCACAAAACATGTCATATCATCGGTGAACGTGATATAATAATGCTTCCTGGCTTTTGTGGCAACTGGAGCTGGTCCCCATAGATCACTGTGGACTTTGTGTCCAAACGTGGTGGCTCTTGTGCCATCCCTGATCTTCGGAAGTGGTTTCTGTGTGGCTTTCGTGTATATGTAGGATTCACAGAAGAATGGCTCCCCTGACGGTGATGTTTCCAGCTTTACTCCAGTTACAAAACCCTTTGTAACTAATCTCTTGGCTATTTCAGGAGAAATATGACCCATTCTGCGATGGAATTTGTCCAAGGTGAGTACTTCCTCAGCTGAGTTTGCTATATCCTGCTCATGTGAAACACGGTAGAGGCCGTGTCCAGTTTTCAGGACCATACCTACAAGCTGATCGTTTCGATCCCATATTATGCATTTGCCTTCTGCAAATGATACATGGAAACCAGCATCATCGAGCTGTCCGATCGATATAAGAGTATACCGACATCAGGTGAATACAAAACCTCAGTTAGATTAAGCTGGGATGTCGTAGCTCCATTTGGTATGTTGATCTTCATTTAACCCATCCCTACTGCATTGAAATTCTTTCTGTTTGCAGCTCGGAAGGATTTTGGCGGTATGGGGGTATAACTTGTCACTGCATCTCGGTATGGTGTTATATGTCTTGTGCATCTGGAGTCATAGACTTCGGTTTGAGGTAAGTTTTCAGCCACGCTGTTGACCTCTGTGCATACTGCATGCGAATCCTCCTGGTCAATGCTGACAAGTGAACAGGTATCACTCCCATCAGCAATTGTCAACTCCTCAGTCTTGCAATCATTTTCTGAGTCATCGCTGACTTCAGAAAACCAGTCACCTGCACAGTCTTCCTCCAAGTCAGATTCACATTTGTCAGCAGTTGGGGTAGCTCATCGTCTGAGTCATAATCAGCAAAGAACACAGCATCTTCTTCATCATTGGATTCCACAGCTGCATTAGCAGAGCCCCCGGCTTTAGGTGAGTCTTTTTTCTTGTCATCTGTCACTTTAGCAGGTTTAGGAACTTATTTTTGTAGTGTCCGGTGTCTCCACAGTTCCAGCAAGTCCCCTTTGGCTTTCGCTCAAATCTCTTTCCTTTTCAGCTTCCGGATACAAACATTGCTTAATCCTTCTCCTCGCCTTTTCCACTAGCATGACCAGGACAATGAGACTTGTGAGCAGCATGTCTCTCATATTCTTCAGTTACTAACGTGATGAGCTCTTCAGGGTCTACAGTCTTGGTCTTACTGTAGAGCTTGGCACTGGCTAGTAGGTTTGATGTGAAAGTGGAGAGGTGAGGGGGAAGGGATTTTATGATTGTAGACCGGTAATCTTTTTCCTCAATGTCCACACCATATGTTGCTAACTCTTCCTTTTTGACATGTAGGCCATCAAGAAACTCATGGACATTTCCTCTATCAGGGCACCTCATCTCCATGAAGTGCGAACACAAGTCAGCCTGTGCAAATGCACCCTTTGATGAGAATTCGGCTACTATGAGGTCCCAACGATCTTTCAGCAATGCCTTGCTGTGTATGCATATGAGGGTGGAGTCAGGGATTTGGTGAGTAAGAAGAGCCTTCGCTGTTCGTTCATCTTTGACCCATTTTGTGAGGGTTTCCTCCTCGTCGGTTGTGGGTGGAGTGCTAACAGCTGGCTGAGTCGTGGTGCCATTAAAATGCCCCCACAGGCCTTTGGCCTCGACAGCATCCTGGAAGTGCATCGAAAATGCGGTCCAGTTGAGACCGTTGGCTAGGAGTTTCGGGACAGAGGAAGGAAGGATGTCGGTTGTAGTGAGAGTAGACATGGTCAAGGAAAGAGCAGTGGAGAGCGAGTGGGATGTATGCGGGGCCCAATAACCTGTAAGACTTATTATAAATGTATAACTCTATACAAGTATTCCCTCAGTAAATGCTTCGTTGCAAGATACTAATATATTTTACCTATACAAGTATTCCCTACAAGCGTATAGATAAGTCTAAATACAAGTAATGCTGATAATGAGCCTCTTACCTCAGAAAATGCTTTGTTGCAAGATACTGAGGTAGAGTGAAAACACAGTAACTACTTTATACTATCTAAAGAACAATGGGAAAACATGTAACAATAAGAATCCAGAACAAAGAGAATATTTGCGCAGTCGCAAATATTCCTTGTGAACAATGGAACCGTTCAGTCACAATGGGACAATACAGGGTGACGCGGTTTGTTCTTAGCTAACGCGTCCTCCTAGCTTACGCGTTCATTCTTACACGAACCAATTGATCGCCTTAAGAAACAGCCTACATAAGATAACATTCCCTGACATTTTGAATATAAATTACAGTAATCACAGTATAATCACAGACAACCATCTACACCAAATGATCAGTCGGGACAATCGTAAGTATATATATTCTAGGACGACATCCTGAGCTCCCAGTGAATACTATCATACTACTCCTGGTTACCCAATATGTGAACGTCGATGCGCCTTTCATTCCTATATTGTTTAGACAGCATCTGAAAAAAAAACACATTAAATCATCACAAAGAACTGGATGAACCCACCGCAGCTGAAATAATAAGTAAACCTTACCTGAATTTTGCGATCCCGAAGGAAGCGTGTTCTCTATCTCTCCAAAACTCCCCCCGGACCATGGATACTCATCAAGGTCAATCCTGTCTGTATTGGAAGCGGGGAGATCCTCGAGCTCAATTTCATTGGACGAAGGGAATCCAGTATCAATTGACTCGGTGATGTTCCGGTCACCGAATTCGTCCATAATGGCATTATGCATCCGTCGTGTAGCTGCATGGAAGCTGCCAATGGGATGAGAGGAAGAGTGGGTGGTGCAATTGGGATTGGAATGCTTCTCTTGGAGGTCCAAATGAATTCGACAGAGGATAATGACAGACAGGCTATATGAGCTATCAGTGAAGTCACCCAAATAGTCGTGTTTCAGGGCTCTTACCTGTCCTGGAGAGGAGTAAGAATGTTGCCAAGAGTAGGCTATTGACATTTTATTAATTCGTTATTTGCACCAGTTATTTCCAATGAATCATTTACTCTTAAGACCTGTCACAATCACTACTAAACTTTATGCAAGATTTTATTGAGAAATACCTTTGTTAGGATGGTTGCAGTTAAGGTTACTGTGAGGATGAACCTGACTGTGGATCAGATGTGGATTTGGAATAACAATTAAAAATTAGATACCCATATCGTAGCACACCTTCATAATAATTAGCCACAATGTATTATACCACTGATAAACATACTTTGCTCAGCGAACACCTGAGTTAATGACTTGTTGTTCAATTCTCTCAACTCTCCCAACTCCCTCAAG
>QLPG01020271.1:0-14386 GCA_003314385.1 Gomphus sp. MG54 | reverse complement strand
CTGAGGACTGAACTAATAGTACAAGGCCTTTTATACTACTTTCTAATCTATTAGGAGTCTAATAGATTCCTATAATAGAATGAGAAAGCCGAGGAAACGGAAAAGCGAGAAACAGAAATATTATGTCCCAATAATGATCTCCTCCGTGACATTGTTGAGTGACGTGTCACTCAGATTCCCAATGAAGTTACCCTAAGGACGTAATAGCAGATTCGGATATAAAGGAGTGAACGGAATTGCGAACAGATGAAAAGGAAATGAAACGTAATGAAAGATATTAAACGTAAATGAGTTCGGAATGGAAAAGCGAGCATATGGAATGTGACGTAAATGAGTGGAGTGATTTGACAGGAGCACGTGATGCCAAGACAGATACATGAGGTGCATATAGTCCGTGGGCTGAGCGCGTAATGTTGAATAGCGAGCGAGAGCGGAGTTGGGCTGAGTGGGCTGAAATGAATAATCGGCTTGCCGGCGTACGGTTCCTGACAGTTGTTCAGAATGTTGCTCAGGTCTATCGGACCTTCTTTGGGGTCTTGGCAGTTGGAGAGGAAGAGTTGGAAGGTTTGTATACCTTCCATCCTTGATATTTGGGCAAAGGCTGCTGCGTTCACCAGGGAAACCTTGGGTGCCACAAGCTGAGGGTTTGGAGGGGTCAGAGTTTCGGATGAGTATGGAGTCATAGCTGCTGGCTTGGATAGTACCTGGAGATTAGCTGTGGTTGGAGAGCCAAATGGAATACTGCCCAATACCCAATCAATCAATGGATTGTAGTGGGTGAGCCAGTTGTGTCTGAGGACTGCCAAGCAACTAGAATCCAATGGAGTTATGTAGAATGTAATGGTGTGTTGCTCCCTTGTTGGAAAGCAAACACAGAGGTTAATGGCTTTTTGAATTATGGAGTTGGAGGAACCATCGAAGAGTCATAGCGGAATCGGAGTGATGTCATAGGTTTGGAGGTGATGCTTTGTAGCACAGTCGGAGTCAAGGAAACAATGAGTGGATCCTGAATCTATTAGAGTATCGATGTAGGTGGTTTTGAGGCTGAGACAGATGGTCAGTGAGTTTGGACTGGAAAGAGCAGATGCGTTGAGTCTCATCTCCATTGGTGCATCATTGGGTTCAATGTAGCCCCTAACTGATGCTGGAGTCAAAGGGCTGCTTAGAGATTTTTTGACTCTGAGGTATCTTCTACTTCGGAGATTGTTGCCTTGGTTGTGCTTTCTGTGATAGTGGTTGCATGTCCTTTCGTGGCAGCAGAGGTTGATTTAGGACATTCCTTTGCTACATGACCAGTTCTTCCACAGAAGAGGCAGAGGTTCTGTTCAAAATGACATTGTCATTCCTGAGGCATAACTTTGCCATCTTTGTCAAGTTTTGTAGTCAGGTATGAGGTTGTCTTATTTGGAGTCTGGCTGGGGTTTGGAGACCTGGTGCTTGTACTGGGGGTCGGAGCTGTTGATGCCCTGTTCCTGTCATTTGGATGTTCAGGGACTTTGGATGTAGAAGCTTCCTGAGACATCTCGGAATGCCATTCCCAGTAGTGAGAGTCGATCGACTGAGACAGTTGATGTAGTTGTTGCAAAAAGTCAGGTTTTCCTACATGGGCAATTTCATCCTTGATCCTATTGGGTAGGCCATTGTAGTACTGGTGGCAGAGTGTGGCATCTCCACACTGGACTCTAATGGCAAGTCTATTGAATAAGAAAGAATGGTAGGCTTGTACTCAAGTGCCAGATACTGAGGCAAGAATATATGTGTACATTCATTCAATCCCCTATAAATAGTGTTTGTTTTTCTAGCTAGTATTGGTCTTGTGGGTGAGCCCTACTAAGCCTTAGAAGACTAACAATGGTACAGAGAAGGTCTGCATGGGTGTCATGATCCACTCTATATATTAGCAGGGTAGGCATTATAGTTGAAGTCCTTCAGTATTTGGTATCATTGTGGTGAGTCTACCTTGTAAAATTGTTTTATATTTGTTAGCTAACCAAGTTAGACTGGAATTGAACTGAACCTTCCTGATTTTTTTTGCTCTAGCATATACAGTCTATTATACATATCTATATCAACAAAATAAACAGCCCCAAGTCTAGCTCTAAGCCAATTGAACACCTCAATCCCCAAACCTCACACTATAAAAACAAGCAATGATACCAAGACCAAAGATACTATGGCCACATAATCAAAAAATAACAAGTAACCTTGATACTGCAAGGCCCTAGGGATTGTAGTGGCCCCATATGCTTATACTAAATACTGTTTCCTCCAGTCATTCAAAAAACTCATTAGTAAGGTAGAAGACAAACAGTTTCTGCTATGGTCATGTGATGTGACCATGTCACGGTCATGGCACAAAAATTTTCATTGTTGTTTGAAAAAAAATTGTATTCTGCTATAGAAGATGGCAATTTTTTTTGGAAAAAATGATTGTACTACACTATACAATATAAGCCTTGTCCAACTCAGCTAGAATAGTATCTTGCATGTTGCCAGATCCTTATGTAAAATGGATTGGACAATGCCAGCAATGTCCAAAGTCTATGAAATGAGTTACGTGCATCCTTAGAGTATATATAGTTTCCATACCTCCAAACTTCCCCTTGCATCCTTCTCACCTAACTCACCCTCGATAGGTAATTGATTCCCATTGATATAGTACGCGTCCTTCTCACCTAACTCACACTCAATAGGTAATTGATTCCCATTGATATAGTACACATCCTTCTCACCTAACTCACGCTTGATAGCCATAAAGGCTTCGAGCCTCCACTTTTTTGTCACACCCTCCCTGACCACTTCCCTATTTTCCTGAATTTTGTTTGTATCTATGCTTGCACCAGCTTGAGCCCGGCCCACTTTTGGGTTGTGAAAAAGAGTGCCAGCATCACAATTGTATTGTTTACCCATCCACTACGATCGAGTAAGCATAGATGGTGGATCTGACACTTGAGTCATGTGACCTTAGTGGGATCCATATATCATCTACATTATCTGTGGGAATGTCTTTCTATATATGGAATATTTCCTTATATGGGTGATTATGTCAGCACAAAATTTTGTGACCAAAAAAAATTTGACAGTGTCAGACTGCTTAAAAATGTGATTATGAATTTTGGGAAGATGTTTGAGAGTTTGGATATACTACATTTGCAATAGTGATTTTTTTCAAAAAGTAAAACTGTGAAAGGCAACAAATTCCCACAGTGATGTGCTCTTCCAACTGGGCCAAAAGGCCACTATGCCAGGTTATCTGGCATTAGTCTGTGGGCACTATTTAAACAGCAACTTGTTACATATATTTACTAACCATTGCAATGGTATGTAACAGTACCTTCCCCTTAGGTGCTGAGCCTCGAGGTGCCACAATAATGATATCTTGAGTTGCCTTTCACAGTATGCCAGGTTATCTGGCATTAGTCTGTGGGCACTATTTAAACAGCAACTTGTTACCAACCATTACAATGGTATGTAACAAAAACCAAGACCATGTATATATAGTTCTATACCATTGATCTGTGGTCTCAGAATAATTTTTTTGTCAATGTTGCCAGATCCTTGTGTGAAATGGTAGAATGTGACATTTGAGTCACATGACTATAGCGGAAACTGTTTGTCTTCTACCTTACTTAATTTGACTCCATACCTTCTATTCTTCTAAAATTATTTGATGGATCTACTAACTCAATCATCATCTAGTCTACAACTCTTCTAATTCATTTTTCTAAAGGCAAACTTTAGACTGTTACCTTCTATATAACTTCATTAGATAGTAGCTACTCAGCTTCAACTAACTCGCCTGCTATCATCCATTAATTGCTAGATATTAGATACAATTACCTTTAAGACCATGGAGCTAACTCTTGTGCCAACCCCTCTAGTTACTATATAGTCCATAGTACCCTACTTCATTGTAATACTTTGACTAACCCTCCAAAGTTAATAGCATCTCAGATAGCTCTAGTGAATTCTACCACCTTTGTGTATACTAAAAGGATCTAGGAATTTCAACTTAACCTCACTGACCTCAATAAGTTTGCTTGAGGCTCAACCTTGGTTAATACATTTAAGTTCTAGAAGGAATCAATTAGCATATTCTAGAGCATTGTTATAACTTTGCTAAAGTGTTTAACAAAGTTCATACTAATCCATTGGCTCCTTACAGATATTATAACCTGTCAGGAACCATACGCCGGCATGCCCGACTATTCATATCAGCCCACTCAGCCCAACTCCGCTCTCGCTCACTATTCAACATATGCCCTCAGCCCACGGACTATATGCACCTTGTGTATCCATCTTGGCATCACATGCTCCTGTCAATTCACTCCACTCATTTACGTTATGCTGTCAAGTCCACGTACCGAGACCCATCTGCCAGCAGTGCCGACCAAGCAAACATCCCATATCCACGACCAAGTGCCCACGTTGCCTGCATAACACTTGGTGCGCCGGTCCCGGCTCGGCACATTCGCCATCTGCACTCCGCGGTTCGTTTCACCTCGGGACTCCCCGTCCTTGTATTATCCTCGGACGCGACCCCATTGTTTTATATTCGGCCACTCCCTATTGTTCCAGTTCAAGTCACGATCCTATTATATTGCCTTTTATTGTTCTATCCCCGTTTTGCATTCCTTGTTCTAATTTTGTTCGTTGTGGACAACAACCACATTGCTCTGCATACCTTGTTGTCCCACATTCCTTATTCCACATGTCGCTTCTTAACCTATATAAGTAGGACATGGATGTACATACTTCTTCATTCTGGGTATTGACTAGGCTTAGGCCCTTCTACCTTCTTCTCTTCTGTTAAAGTCCTCGACTCGGGCCGGCATCTTCAGCATCCCCCTGAGTATCTGTCTGTTGCAAATACAGTGGCACGCACGGCAAGTAGGGCACAACGCATGAGTACGTTGAAGTCAACGCCACTACTCTTGGCCTGCAGGACTTGGCCATAGTCCGCCCGACCTTTCGACAACACCCTTCGGCAGTACCGAAGTCCGTCAGTATCCGACTCCTGACACATGCTCCATATGCTCGCTATTCCATTCCGTCTTCATTTATGTTTAATATCCTATCATTTACGTTCCATTCTATTTTCATTTATTCACAATTCCACTCAGTCTCTTATATCCGATCTGCTATTATGTTCCTTAGGGTAACTCCATTGGGAATCGGAGTGACACGTCACTCCACAATGTCATTGAGGAGATCATTATTTGGGGCGTAGTATTTCTGTTCTCACTTTTCATGATCCTTGGCTTTCTCATTCTATTATAGGAATCTATTCGACTCCTAGTAGATTAGAAAGTAGTATAAAAGATCTTGTACTCATAGTTCAGACTTCAGTCAGATAATCAACCTTGATTTCGACTAAGGTTCTTCTGTTCATTTCTGTCTGTCTCGCCTTTACGAAATTGGGGACCGTGCGGTCTAGTGGGTGCAACGCATAACGTTGAAGCCAAGCCCCATTCAGAACCTTGCCATTGCCTCGCCTTTGGGAGATTATTAATATTACGATTACATCCTTTTTCTACATCATAACATAACCTCAAGATCAACCTCAAAGATAGAACTTGGCCATCCCTTGGCTCCATCTATGTACTATCAGTCTCAGAGCTTTAACCATTCAGAGACTTCCTAGATAAACATATTAACATTGGATTCATCTACTTATCTGACTCATCACATGGAGCACCTGTGATGTTTATACAGAAGATGGACAATATCCTGTGCCTTTGTGTAGACTTCTATGATTTCTACAGAATTACTAAAAAGGATTATTACAATGCCCTTAAGAAAGCTTGGATTTATACCAAAACTAACATCCAGTATACTTATCACAATATTAAAGAAGGAGATGAATTGAAAATAACTCTTAATTATCAAGGGGATTGAGCCTATGGAAACTCATAAAAACATCTATATTTTCACCTATCAAAGTGTGGACCCACAATATACAACAACCTTGGTGCCAATTACCCAACTCTGTGGACCCGACTGCCCGTTCCCCTTTGAGGTAACTAGCGTAGTGGTGTAGTCTAAGATAGATCTTACCCATCGTTATTCTTCTCTATTGATATCTGTTCCTTGGGAACCAGTCAGCCAGAATATAATAGAGATGTTAGCACAGGAGTGGACGTGAAATGGATGATAATTGTGTGATAAATCTAGCCTACAAATGTGTAATATGTTGGGTGGGTTCGTATGCAAGGATATGACGATAGTGCGTATGTGGAAATGTGCGAGTCAAGAGAGGCAAAACACGAATACGAAATATGACGAAGAATTCAGAACAGAGGAATGCATAATGGTCGCTACAAGGCGAGTTTGGTTGTGACCTTCGAGCCATCCTGAACTGTGGTTTTGAATCCAAGCTGACGCATGACAGCAAGTAGTTCATTCTTTGGGATTGGCTTTGCGAGAGATGCTGCAAAGATGTTGCTCGCCGAACCAGCATCTTGTCCACTGTATGCACTAACAGCGATGATGGGTGTGCTGGTATTCTTGTTATTTGTGCTCTTGATATACTTAGCGGCCTGCTCGCCGTCCACGACCGGCATGTGCAGGTCCATAAGGATGCAGTCAAATTCTAACATACGATGAGAATGGGTGCAGGTTCCAGGTCATTTTAATTCACTCACTGATGTCTCCTAGAGCAACGCTGATGGCTTCTGCACCATCCGCAGCAAGTACGCAACGGCATCCCATCCGCGTCAAGACTGTCTCTAATATCTTTTGACTGATAGGATTATCCTCTGCAACTAGACAAGTGACGGCTCGATCACTGGCCGCATCAATGGACTTCTTGTCCTCTGACCCGAACGATGATAAAGGCGTCACAACGTCAAAATGACTTGGCAAGTTTCGTGGCCACACCTCTAAAGAATCGGACAAAGCCTGATCCACACTGGAAATTGAAGCTTTACGCAATCGACTAGGCATCGAATTCCTCCGTGAGTCTCCCTCTAATTGGCTCGCCTTAAACCGTTCTACGGCGCCATATTCAGATGGCCGCCGCAAATGATTCGTTCCAGTTCCTGGTGTCAATGGGGTGACCTGACTGGCCCGCGACGGTGACGAAGCGATAGAAGAAGCAGAAGTAGAGGGTGAGGGAGGTCCGGTGTTGATTACGGTGCTCTGTGATATGCTTTTTTAGTGATCAGGGTAAGCAAATAAAATAAAAACGAACCCTGTCCATGCCGGTTACTACACTGGGTGGTTTTTTTATCCGCTGCGAAATACTCTTTCGACGATTAATTCCAGTTGCATCTAAACCAAGGACACTAGGTGACGCAAGTGGGAGCAAGAGGGGGGAAGCCTTGCTGTCCGGCTTAGACTCGGTCTTAAGCTTACGAATGACATCATCGTTGGCCTGCTTCAAAATGGGTACGTTTTTGTAGCTAAATGCACCAAAGTCGTCCGCGGCAGGTGAGTTGACACTATCTCGTCCCACAATTGCAACTGGGGGAGTTGTTGAGTGACCCAAATATTCAAAACCTGAAGTTTCGGGAAGGACTGGGCGGGGGGCGATCTCTTCATCATCCTGAAACAGTTGTGGAAGTACACCTCTTGGGTCAAAGTAGTCGGTGGACTCGGGATCAGTAACCTGAGGGATGAACTGCGCTTCTTGAGTTGTAACTTTGTCCCATTCTACCCCAGCAAAGAAAGGGTGTGCCTTAACCTCATCAGCTCCATTTACACCAAGTCGTTTTAAGGGATCTGTAACCATAAGCTTGGTCATGAAATCACGAGCCTTGTCGGAGTATTCAATCCAGTCTTCATGCCATTCGATATGACCTGAGAGGATGTTGGAGAAAACCTTTTCGGGAGTTTCAGCATGAAACGGAGGCAGACCATATAGGAATTCATAAGTAATGACACCCAAGGCCCACTATAGAGTCTCAGTAACGGGACAAACCAATCTTGGATCACTCACCCAGTCAACCGTAGGATCATCACCGCTAATCCCCAGAATACTCTCCGGGGCAAGATAATCGGGCGTTCCTACGAACTTTGGGTCCGCTGGTGGTGTACCCGTCCCAGAATGCGAGCGTAGGTCATTGGTCAAGTCAGTTGCAAATGATTGTAAAGGACTCTCGCCAAACCTTCCTCCACGCTTCCAGAACAAGCCAGAGTGGCTCTCAGACCCACTAGATTCGCTGACATCGTCAGCTGGGGATGGTCCCGATAAGTGAGAATTGCATGCTATGTGGGGGGCAGACTGGGAGTTCGTTCGCGAGTTGAAGTAGGAGTCTGTACCAAGTGTCATGGGGGAGGAGAAGTATGCCGAATCAATTGACGGCGGCCGTGATCCTGAGCTAGAGCGTGCTAACGAGCGTGCTGCGTTCACTCGTTCAATATGAAGGTGGCCATCTCGTGTTTGGCGATTCAGGAGACCAATGCGGCTCAGACCAAAATCGGTCAGTTTCAGGTGTCCGTGTTGATCGATAAGTAAATTATCAGGTTTGAGATCGCTGCGATTATTAGTTCAAATGTTGCAGAATGTGAGTAACCACTGGGATACACACCGATGAACCACCCCGCGTTTATGGAGATACTCTAGACCTAAAACTACTTCGGCAATGTAATTTCTCGTCCACTCCTCCGGTAACGATCCTAATGACTTGATAAGGGCCGCACAGTCACCACCATTGAGGTACTCCATGACAAGGTATAAATAATCCTTGCTCTGAAATGTAAAGTAGAGTTTTGCCACAAAAGGACTTTCTGACTGTTTCATAAGGATCATCCGTTCGTGTTTGACATTGGTAATTTGATTCTTTGTGATCATGTCAGCCTTTTTAAGCACCTTGATCGCATAGTAGTCGCCTGTGGTTTTCTTTTTGGCTAGAAACACAGAACCAAATGCGCCTTTACTGATCGGCTTGATAATCTCGAAGTCTTTGTATGAAGGGGGCGTCGTGCGGGACGAAGGAGCCAAAGACGGAACACGGGGAGACAGCGGGCCAGTTGCCGATATAGGACTTAGTACATGGACAGTCGAATGTCGGCGAAGATGTGCATTACTCTCACGGGGTGAGATCATGGGTGAGAGCGGTGGGGTAAGTGTAACACGTGGCTCCAAGCTAAGGGCCTGAGCAGAGCGCCGTGTTCGAATTGTACGTCCACTGCCTTCGATATCAGGCAAAAGTGTGAAAGATGATGGTGGAGCAGTGATAGGCGCCGCAAGAGCAAGCGGAGAAGAAACAGACGAGGGTGTCGAAGACCGGGTAGCAAAGGTATTGCTCAAGCCTTGGTACGCAGCTTGCGACGCTGACTCGCGGACATAGGTGGGGATCGGAGAAGAGGATGCCATAGGTGTGGGCTCAGCATCCTGTCCGAAAGCATATTCGGAGGTGGAACTGGAACGTGAGCCATTGCTACCTTGGTCGATATCTCTCTCTGGCACTGATAAATCCTGCCCTGAGCCCTGATGCCGGCCTTGCTCATCCCCATTTTCACTCGAATGGCTCCTTTCACCTTCGTCCTCTTCATCTAATTTCGCCAGCTGCTCTTCGACACTTGCTTCCCAGACCCTCCGACTCATCTCAGAATAACGTATGTGATCTCTCATCCTCAAGACATTATCCACTTTTCCAAGCATGACTTTTTCGACGTCTTGGACAAGCCGTGTTAAGGCAGGATCTTCTGTGGCTGGCTTGTTCCAGTTGCGTACACGCTCCACCTTACTAACGGAACTCGGACTGAGGAGTAGCTGTCGGTCCACAGGCTCCGCACTTTCCTCGTCCTTGAGTGCAGGTGCAGAAATTTCACTGGCGAGAGACAAGATGTCTTCGAGCTGCTCGAGCACACGCTGCTGCATCTTACGCACGCTAGCACGCTGCATGCGAGATGCCAGTGGCGGGCGAGATAATTGCGATGGAGATGCTGAGCCTGGGGAGGTGCTCGGGGAGAATATAGGCATACCACGATAATCGGGCACAGTCACTGGACTCGCACGATCAAGTGCTGTGGAAAGCTCACGCACGGTCGAGCGCAACTCCGCAATGGTCTCGTTGCAATCAGCAATATCTGCTTCGAAGCGGTGGACATCGTTGCAACTTTCGTTATGCTTCTCAAAGTACCATTGAGGGACATGGCATTCGCATATGCGACAAAGGATCAAAGCTGTGTTGATAGGGCGTTGAAAGGGGAACGGGTTGATGGACTGAGAACCAGGCATACGATGTGTATTGAAGGGGCGAAGAAGCTCTGTAGTGTTAGGATCTCTCCCAACTTCGCCAGGCTCGAGCTCGAGGTGCGGAACATATTCGACGCGGGGTTGTGAAATTGCTTTGAGAACCCAGATTGTGTGAGATGGAACCTCTTCTATAGCTTTGCCATTAAGGAGCATACCCTTTCCCTCCATCTCGCAGTACGTGGAACCAGCGACCTCTTCTTCTCTCTCACCTTCAGAGTCACTATCAGGCTCAACAAGAAGTTTAAATTGAACCTCCTTTGTATTCCCACTATCAGCCTGAAGTTCTCGACTAGCATCTTTGAAAACGCTCCAGCTGTCAGGGTGTAAATATCTCGAAAGTCCATTTTGGAGGATGTCTTCAGAATCGGTTCTAAGAAACCAACTAAGAAAGAGATAGACATGAATAAACACCACTTACCCAACAACCGTTTCCCAGGCCTGGTTGACAGAAATCACCTGGTCGCCATCCAAGGCGAGGTCCAACACGATGCTTGTATATCGCGCAAAATCTGCGTTTTCACGCAGTGCCTCTGTCGCTTGCACCCTGGACGCTTCACTTTGAATCTTCGAAGAACGATTGTCACCATCATGCAAGCCAAGCAGTGGAGTGATGCCCTTTTGGAGCTCGTCCCTGGAGCGTCGTCCAGAGAGATTAGATGGTTTTGAAGGGGAGAAACGTGTTCGAAACTCCTCGCGAACCATTAGGGCTTTTGGATCCTGTCCTTTGTGATGAGGGTAATAAGCAGGGGCTGCCGCTGGAGTCTTCATTGTATCCACATCATCAGCTTCTGGTTTGAATACAAAAATGAAGGACTCGTCCTCCCCATCCTTCAGTTCAGTCCCATCGTTCTCGTCAGGAAAGTTCCAAAACTTGTTCTCAGCCTCCCACCACTCAACAACACGAGTCAGACTGGCAAGTGCAAGAAGGACTTGCATATGCCAACTACGGCCGGGCCAGTCAGGGTGCTCATCCCATGCATTTCCAATGCTCCGAACTTTTGCTACAAGCCGGTGACAAGCCTTGGTTTGAGAGGTAAGTGTCGAAATGGAAGCCTCACAAATATCAGTAGCAATAGCGGTTAATTCATGCAAACTATTGAGAAAGGGGTCGGGAGCAGGCGGGTCGTCGAAGAATGCACGGGAGTGACGGCGATTTGAATGTGTAGATTGACTCAACGACTCGGGGTCACGGGGACGAGGAGACGTGGATGATGAGGCCGATCCTTGGGTCGATGTCTGTGTCGAAGTTTGGGAGTCAGAGATGAAGCTGCTCTGCAGAGGCTGTGAAGGGAGTGGTGAACGTGAACGAGAGGCAGAACGGGAACTTGGGGCGGACTGGGGAATATGTATAGAACGCGAAAGGCGACGGGAGACATGGGTTGCTGGCTGGGGTGGCCAAGCAGGAGGTAATATGGCTGTAGAAGAGACGGTAGGCGTTTTCCGGAGACTAACATCGGCAGATGTCCGAAGGAAAGCTGGAGGGAGTATAGATGGTCTACGGAGGGAAGCTGGACTAGATGAAACAGACGCTGTGATACAGAAGTTACCGAAAAGAGAGCTTGAAGTGTACGTGATAACTTACCCTGCCGACTATGCCGTCCCTCAAATTCAGCTTCGTACCCAGCATCATCGCTGGTCGTATCGTCCGCCTGACGGCGAAGCTGAGAGACCACAGATGAAAGTTCAGCAGGCTGGAGCTCAAACGCTTCCCGAAGTGATTGGGGTTGAGAGTCCTCAAGCTGCTTGCTACGAATCTGTTCCTCGATAAACTGGGTGATGTTGTTAGTGATCTTCTGGAGGGCGGCATCACATTCTTGTTTTGCAAGCTTCAGGCGGCGAGTAATATTCCTCTGCAAGAAAGTAAGCCGCTTGACAAGGTCTATAGTATAAGTGTTACCTTGACATGAGGCATATTCACAGTGTGGGCTCGAGAGGTTGTGGAAAGGGAGACAGGAAGAACATTATCCGGATTGAAGATGAGAGGAGACGGAGCCCCCCGTCGACTAGCTCCAACGCTTTGGGGAGAGCTTGAGTCTGACATGAGTAGTTCAGACACTTATTCAATAGTCAACACATCGGTGGTAAAGCGACTTGTAAACGCTGAGTACTAATTATGTAAATTATTACATAATTTAGCCATGTCTATGCTGTCTACTCGCTTCTTCACTCGTCCAAGGACACTTCTTCGAAAACTTCACTACTCAATACCCTCTCACATTGAGGAGTGGGCAGAGACCCCGCAAAAATCTATGAACGAACTGATCGATGTCGCAGCAAACACCCCAAGCACCGATCGAGGTAGTCCTGGGCTTTACTAGCTATTACCGCTCTCATACTCTACTAGAGAGCACTCCTACTGTTCAACAGCCCTACCAAATATTTGAGTCATGGCAACCCAATACTGTATGTATCCAGGTTCCCCCAGGGTGTGCAAAACGACTTACATCTGCAGTTCTACTCCCCATTGGACTTCCTCCGTTCACGACGCACTATAGCTAACAGACCCTTTCAGACTCCTCCCTCTGTCGGTCCAGGCGCCAGAGAATCGCTTTACAATGACGCTTTCAGGCAACTAAATGTCAACCCCGTTTCTGAAACAAATAACCCAGCCCTACTGCGCGAATTTGTAACCAGGATGGGCAAGATACGTCCGAGGGGTCAGACAGGACTTAGCTGGCGCAGCCAGAGACTGGTTACACGGGCCATAAAACGTGCAAGACAGAAAGGCGTCTTCGGTATTATGAGCGGGGCGGCGCCAGGATACTTGGGGTGAGGCCATTGGAGTAGTTATTGATAGGTCACCTTTCTGCTATGTTATATTGGAAAGCCATTACAAAATAAGCTCGCAAGATATCTTATACCTTATGCCTTGTTTGATAATACGTATTTATTTGTTTTCCGAACTTCCAAGGGTCGCCTGATCACGTTAGTCCCCAGCCCCACACTTTATCTGAGGACCCCTTATTATGCAGCCTTTCGTCTTCTCGTGCCGATGACTAACTCTACACCGTACAGCTGCTTGATCTAGAGTATTATCTGAGGTGTTAGAACATACCGTTTCAGCCAAACCAAAAGGCGTAGCATAAGTTAACTTTCACAGCCAACAATATAGGCAGTCACACTTGGCGCCTCTTTAGCCATGTTACGTGAGCAAGTACTTGTCCTTTGTCAACAGCATTACACCCACTGGAGGCGTGTTCATTCTTTGTATTTGGATGTCGAGTCAACTCCTCTTGCTCATTTTGCCCATTTCTGAATCTTTTTGATAAATTTTTTTGCCAAGGAGGGGAGTCCGCTCTAGTCATAAATTATTTGGTCAGGGAATTTGGAGATGTGGACGGACACCTTAGCCACAACACACTACACCCATTTTCCCCTTAATCCCCATTTGAGTTTCTGGGTCACTGCCATGTGTTACAGATGCTGGAGGTCTTTCACCAGTCAAAGATGAGTTGGATCCCATGGCTATGAGTTTACATAGGTTGTCTACAATTTTCTTTCCTTTTGGGTTTTTCATTTGTCCTTTCCCTGTTGAACTTCCCCAGCTTAGAGTTGCTTCAGTTGGGGTTGTTTTCATTCTTTTCATTTTCTTTCCATTATCCTTTCCCTGTTGAACTTGGCCCTACCTTAGGGTTGTATTAGGATCTGTTAGAGGATAGCCCATTTCAAATGCTAAACTGAGTCCAAATGGCTTAACCTAGAGACCCATCAGGCAATCCAAGGGCTCTAGAGACCTGAGACTTTGGCTCCTTTAGGACTTCTAGATGGCTGAAGGTAGATCCCCAGATGACTGGAGCAAGAAATAGAACAAGGGACTGAGGGACTGAAGAGCCAAAGCAAGAGAAGACTTGGGAGGATAGTATTGGGGATTAACTTGTATGTTGTGCCTACTAGACTTCACTAAGCCCTAATTTTGTAATACTGAGGGTGGAGATAAGTTGGAAGTGATAAGGGAATCTTAGTCAATTTCTGACTGAAGAACAGACTAATGAATATATAGGATCTTATACTAATTTCTTAGCTATAAAGAGTCTATATTAAAGGAAATATACTCCTATACTAGATGAGAAATGCAAGGATTGAAAATGAAATACAGTAGGATGTAAGTGTTCCAATAGTATTTCCAAAGTAGAATGGAATGACAAATGTCATTCTGTTGTCTAATAAAGTCACCATAAGAGG
>QLPG01020264.1:0-27800 GCA_003314385.1 Gomphus sp. MG54 | reverse complement strand
AGATACAAAGAGGCTGCAATATAATTAGTGCCTATGTATCTAGGTGTACAAAAGGAATACACACCTCAGTAAATGGGCAGTTCACTGAGGGGCTGCTCTCTAGTCATTCAATATATATACGGTCCCAGTTGAACATGACTGGGACCTCCATTCCTTGCTGCATTTGGTGCTTACACATCTTAGCTCCAACACCCCCCCTTAAGCAGAATGCATTCCAACCATCGCATTCAGGTATAGCATCTTGTGTTGAGGGAGGGCCTTCGTAAATATGTCTGCTGCCATTTCATCTGTCGGTATGTAGTCGACGTGAATTAGTCTTTCACACACAGCATGGCATATAAAGTGGTAGCAGATGTCAATGTGTTTTGTCCAGGGATGGTATTCATTGTTCTTGGTAATGGAGATAGCGGAGACATTGTCAAGGTGGATTGTGATCGGTTTCTCAAGTGGTCGTGTAATTTCTGTCAGAAACATGCAGATCCAGAGTGCTTCCTTTGCAGCATGAGTTGCAGCGATGTACTCAGCTTCAGTAGTTGACAATGCAATAATAGGTTGCTTCTTTGAGCTCCAGGAGACAGCTCCACTGTCAATCGTAAATGTGTATCCAGACATGGAGTGTCTATATTCCTGTGGGGCCCAGTCCATGTCTGAGAATGCTTTGAGTCCCTTCTGTGCTCCTCCAATGATGAGACAGGTATCCTTCATTCCCTTAAGGTAGCGAAAAACCCTCTTGACCGCTTCCCAGTATGCTCTCTCTAGGTTTTACATGAACTGCACCAGGAAAGAGATGGCAAAAGAGATGTCCGGGCACATGCCTAGCGCTGCATATATGAGGGATCCGATGGCCTCCCTGTAGGGCACATTTTGCATTTCATCAAACTGGCATGGGGTGGAAGGGGATTGGGACAGTGACAGTTTGTGGTAGGGGTCAAGTGGTGTGCTGATGTTAAGTCCGCATGTCAGGCGCTTAGCTAGTACTTCCGAAAGGGTTATCTGGGTTAGCATGGGGGTCCATAATGGGGCCAAGGACCAAAGACGGAAGTCAGATGGACTATGGACAGTGATGGAAGTGCCGGGAGCTTAGGGTTGGTCGCAGATTGGTTCGATCCGGTCACTGAAGTGTTCGAGGTTGAAGGGACTTGGCTTCAACTTATGTGTTGCACCCTCCTCAATCATCTGTCCCTAATTTCAGAAAGGAGATGGGAGTTTACTGGAAATGAATCGGATACTAGGTGGTAGACTAAGTCGATATTCGTACTAGCGAACAGTCCAGTCGACTGGAAGACTATATACATGCGACTATCCTTGTACTATCTTTGCCGGTCATAAAACAAGGAGAAAGGGAGTACAAGGGGTCAATATAAAAGAGAAAACAAGGGAGTGAGGTACGCGATGGTCCTGCGCGTCGGTTATCAAGTATTTAGTCTTCGGTCAGAAACGGACTTGGGGATGGTATCTTGGTCGTGATGGGAACGGGAGCGGAAATGCAGTTTCTCAGTCGGACTTGTTGGGAATGGGAACTATGGAAAACAATCCTTCGTCCTTTCGGTCAGAAAGGTCTCGGAACAGAGGTGGGTGGTTGTAGGGGTTAGTGTGGGTTGAAAGCATGGGCTATAACAGCTGAGCAGGTTAGCATCCTGTAGATTAAATCTCTTGAGTATTTTCTCAATATATGTGCATTGAGAGAATGAGATTGTGCACATCTCATGGTCCTACTTCACCTCTATTCCCAATAGCCAGCTCAGATCCCCAAGATCCTTAATTTTGAAGATGGTGGACAATTCATCCTTGAATGTACAGATCACGACTTTTGAGTTGCCCACCATGGTAAGGTCGTCGACATCTACAGCAATAATAAGAGTGTCCTGGCCAGCATATCTGTGGAATACAGCATGTTCAACTTCACAACATGTAAATCTGAACCTGTACATAATGCCATACAGCATAATGTACCATTTCCTTCCTGACTGTTTAAGGCTATAGATTGCCTGGTTGAGGCAGCAAATATGACGTGCCTGTCCATGAACTTCATAGCCTTTGGCCTGGTGCATGTAGACCATCTCTGTAATCAGGGCATTGAGGTATGCACCATTGATATCAGTCTGCTCAAGCTCCCAGTTGTTCCTGACTGCTATGGTGGCAATGATATGGATGGCAGAAAGTTTGGTAGTGGGAGAGCACATTTCATTGTAGTCTATCTCTTTGGTTTGAGAAAAGCCTTGTGCAATGAGCCTGGTCTTGTGGGCTATAACATCACCATTTGTGTTGTGTTTGTAGCAAAAAACAAGCCTGCTGCCAATGATGTTAGTGCCCTCTGGGGGTTCTACAAGATCCTACATATACAGCATTGCATGCTGGTCAAGCTCCCGCTTGATAGACATGTCTCATGCCGGCCAGTCCTTGTATGAGTGTGCATTGTCCAGGCTAACTGGGTCATCTCCCACACTCTGGGTAGCCACCGCCATCACATGTTCTAGCGAGTGGTACGTCACTCATTCATCTGCCATGTTAACCTCCTCTACCTCCTCCAGGACCGCTAAGGCAACATTCCTGGTGGGGGCAGGCAGCCCCTTAGGGTATATACACAACCAGTGCTGGTGCCAGTGCCATCGGTGATCCTGCGCATATATGTGAATGGCTTCTACATATAGTGACCCTTGCCAAGTGGATCTGTATCCACGTCCACATCCTTGAAACCTTAGAGCAGGTTGATATGCACATGGCCTGTTGGTGGGTCTGGTAGTAGTGGTGGTGGTCCTTGGCCATGATGGGTATCGCCAACGCCTTTGTTGCCATGGCCATGGTCGTGAGGGGTGCTGCTAATGTTTCTGTAGGGTGCAAACTTGCATCTCACCCCTGAGAGACCAATCTCAATATATTGTATTTATATATCAATTTCTGTGCCATTCTGTGTGCTTTTTCATTCTGAAATTTTTGATTATTATTTTGTATTTTTACCCTTAATATTGAGGGAGCTATTCTATGTTTTCTATGTACTCATGCATGCTTATACATGCACCACACAATGCGCATGGCTGGCTCCCTGGATAGGGACCAGCAGCCTGGCTCCAAACCTTCAATAGGGTCAGGAGTCAGTTGTAGGATACATACAGGTGAAACATTGCCTGCGTATTCTTTCCTCCTCAGTGGTTGACTACACTGAGGAGGTGAGTAAAGTATTGTAGTTTACATTATATTTCGACTGACTTTCTTTGTTTTCATCTGTAAGATAATAAATTAGGTATATTCTTTGAATATATTCATAGTGGTTGACTACACTGAGGAGATAATAAATTAGATTATCTAATAACTTCTCTAAACTACTGTAAAAAGTTGCCATAATCCCTATAGTTTCTACTGCCGTGGGTGATGGACCCTGTCAGGGGACGACCCTCTTTAAACTCTAGTCCAACTCCGAGATTCCATTACAAATCCCGACCAGTTCCGAGGCCTGATACAGGTCCGAAGTCCTACGTCAAACTCCGACCAACTCCGAGGCTGAAAAGCCCGGAGACCACCGAGTGGAGACAGAAAGGCCTTAACACAGGATGACTAGAACTCGGAACAGATACCGAACCTCGGACTTAGTACCAAGAGATTGGCACTACAACTCCGATGTATTGATTTGTAAGCTAGTGCACAGACCACCCATATAAAGGGTATAAAAGGGGTTCACCAGCAGCGGGATCCTTAGACTTTCCTCTTTGGATTTCCCCTGCTTAGGTGAGGACTACACATGTATTTAGGTAGTAGATAATTAAACACCTTTGGATTTCCCCTGCTTAGTTCGCCTCTAAGATATACTTCGGGGCTATAAGAGGGTTGCCCTTACAGCAGGAAAGTCTCCCCAATAAGGACCGGGAGCCGTGTTACAAACACAGTCATAGGTGGTTTCGGACTCAACCGAAGCGACTCGGAGAGTACCAACTCCTACACGTACTTGACACCGGACTCCCCCTCCTCTATAGTTATAGCCACAGGTATCCCCACTAGTCTCACCTTTGACATGAACGCCGAGGAACGATTACAAAGGTTAGAGCAAGAGCTGGCGGAAAGCCGAACGGCAAATGCTGCAATAAACGAAGCTCTTAGGGCAATCATGGCAAAACTAAATGACCCAATGCACCAGGGGTTAAACCCCGAAATTCTAGAAGACGACCCAATTCCGAGTGCACGCTTTTCGGACACTCGGAACACCGCGGCCTTACAAGGAAACTCCAGAGTCAGGCCCGCTTCCCCATCCGACTTCGATGGAGACAGAGAAAAAGGGAGAGCCTTCCTCAACTCCTGCAACATCTATTTCGTAATCTGCGGAGATCAGTTTCCTAATAGCCAGTCTCGGATACATTGGGCCCTCTCCTACTTCAAGTCCGACAGAGCGGCCCGCTTCGCAAATAAAATACTCCGAAGTGAGAGAACGGGACGTCCACATTACTCGGACTGGAAGGACTTCGAGTCGGACTTCATACGAAATTTCTGTCCGAAGAATGAACAACTCTCCGCCCTCACACGACTAGAAGGGATGGGCTGGTACCAAGGCAAAGACTCTGTAGAAGAATACATTGACCGGTTCGCAGAGCTGGTGGATCTTGCAGAATACCACGATGACAAGATGATCGTAATCAAGTTCCGCCGAGGCCTCGAACCAGGAATACAGACGAAGGTTGCACTCTTGGGGAGTGGAACTCCGAGTTTTGAAGATCCCGAAGGATGGTATGAAGCAGCACGAAGGGTTGCATGGGACCAAGAAGCCAATGAGGCGTTCACGGAGGCACACCGAAGCCAGCTTCGGACTTCCGTCCGATCAAATGGTGTACCTCCCAGATTAGCTTCCGGAGTTCCGAGAATGCCAGTATTATCCCCTCGTTTCCCGGAAATACCCCGACGGACTTCCATACCACCACCAAACGTGCCAAAGGAAGCTCCAACTCCGATGGAAGTAGACTGGACCCGAGCAAAAGGTTCCGCCCTAGGAGTTTGTCACCGATGCCGAAAAACCGGACACTATGCACGAGACTGCCCGTTGTCCTTCGACGTTCGAACCATGAGTGTGGAAGAAAAGCTGGAGCTACTTCCGGAACTTCTAGACCTTGCAGGAACGTCAGAAGTGGCATTTATAGAAAGACCGAGAAATTCCGAGGAAGTGGAAGGGTGGAAAGAGAAAGAGGAAGAAGAGGGTTTTGGAGCCGGCAGTGGGTGAATCGTGTGCCCCCGCTGCCTGTACATAATAGGTTCTCGTGTCTGGAAGAAGAATGTGAGGTAACCATTGTACCCTCCCTTCCAGAAGAACAACCATCCAAAGACACACAAATATCAGAAGCTCCACCAAAGCAATCTCGGATACAGCTCCGAAATTGGGAGAAACGACTCCCGAAGAGATATGTGGTGGCCACCACCCCAAGTCCGAAGTCGTTAGTGATCAAAGTAGAGATCCAAACAACGGACACAGCAGAAGTCAAGTCGGGACCCGCTCTTGTAGATTGTGGGGCCACTGGACAATTCATGGACCGAGGATATGTAGAGCGACACCGTCTCACCACTCAGAAATTGCAGAGACCCATTCCGGTCTACAATGTGGATGGATCCCCGAACGAAGCCGGAGCCATCAGGGAAGTCGTCGATGTGATCCTCCGAGTAGATGGACATACGGAACGTACCACATTTGCGGTTACCAGCCTGGGAAAACAAGACCTTATCTTGGGTTTTACCTGGCTGGAAGAACATAACCCCGAGATTGACTGGCAAACCCGGACTGTTAAAATGAGCCGGTGCCCGACAAAATGTCTCACCTGCCAAACCAAAGTACGAGACGAACGGAGGAAGGAACGAGTGTTGAAAAAACAGATCCGAGAGTGTAGAATCGGCCCATTTCCGAAGCTCCTAGAAGAGGATGGTCCAGAGGAAGAGAGTGCGGAAGGAAGTGGGAAGAGTGAGGAAGAAAAAGATCCGCTGGATGAGCTGGAACCTGGAGACAGAGTAATGTGTGTGATGCTCCCGCCGGAAGAAGAACATGTCCGAGTTACGCAGACTACCTCCCAGAGGTTGGCAGAGGCTCACTACAAAAACGTTCGAGTAGAGGCGGAAATCCCCGAATATCTCCGAGATTTCGAAAGCGTCTTTGCCAAAGAATCCTTCGATGAGCTTCCAGATAGGAAGATTTGGGACCATGCCGTTGAGCTCGAATTAGGGTCCAGTCCGGTCAACTGCAAGGTGTATCCCATGTCCCCATTAGAACAAACCGAACTAGATGCCTTCATTCAAGAAAACCTTCGGACTGGACGAATACGACCTTCCAAATCTCCGATGGCATCTCCGGTCTTCTTTATCAAAAAGAAGGAAGGATCTCTCCGGCTCATCCAAGACTACCGAAAACTGAACGCAATGACAGTAAAAAACCGGTATCCACTCCCTCTCATTCCAGAATTAGTGAACCAGCTCCGAGGGGCCAAATATTTCACTAAATTGGATGTCCGATGGGGGTACAACAATGTCAGAATAAAAGAAGGGGATGAGTGGAAGGCCGCCTTTCGGACAAACCGAGGACTGTTTGAGCCACTGGTGATGTTCTTCGGCCTCACGAATAGCCCAGCCACTTTCCAAACAATGATGAATGACATTTTTCAAGACCTTATCTTAGCAGGGCTTGTTTGTGTGTACATTGACGACATCCTCATCTATTCTCGGACCTTGACCAAACACCGGAAGATCACACGACAGGTGTTGGAACGGCTCCGAGAACAGAAGCTTTATCTCCGAAAGGAAAAGTGCGAGTTCGAAAAAACTCGGATCGAGTATCTAGGACTCATCATATCCGAAGGAAAGGTGGAAATGGATCCTGTCAAAGTCCGAGGGGTGACGGAATGGCCAACTCCAAAGAACCGAAAGGAGGTCCAGTCGTTCCTCGGATTCGCAAATTTCTACCGACGCTTCATCAAGGACTTCTCCCTTCATGCTCGACCACTCTTCGATCTCACCAAGAAAGGAGAACCGTGGAAGTGGGAGGAGAGAGAGGAAGCGGCGCTTCGAAGGATTAAAGAACTCATCACCTCAGCACCGATACTGACATTCCCGGATGACTCCCGAGTGTATAGAGTAGAGGCGGACGCTTCGGACTTTGCAACGGGGGCCACCATCTCACAACAAACCCCAGAAGATGGGTTGTGGCACCCGATCGCCTTCTTTTCGAAAAGCCTAAGCCCAGTGGAAAGAAATTACGAAATCCATGACAAAGAGATGTTGGCCATCATCCGAGCTCTGGAAGAGTGGCGGCATTTTCTGGAAGGGACGCAACTCCAGTTTGAGGTCTGGACAGACCACAAAAATCTCGAGTACTTCCGAACTTCAAAAAAGCTGAACCGGAGACAAGCCCGATGGTCCCTCTTCCTATCTCGCTTCGACTTCACACTTCATCACCGACCAGGACGGAGCATGGGCAAAGCAGATGCACTCTCCAGAAGGTCGGACCACGGATCCGGATCAGAGGACAATGAAAATATGGTTCTCCTCCGACCGGAGTTGTTCACGATCCGAGCTCTAGAAGGGATTACGGCAATCGGAGAAGAAAGAGACATCCTCCTAGACATACGGGCAAAGCTTCGGACCTCAGGTCCAGAAGATCCAGTAGCCAAGGCTGTCATAGAACTCCGACAAGGACACGCTAAATCGATACGATCCGCTGAATGGATGGAGCGGGACGGCCTCCTCCAATTCCGAGGGAAGATCTACGTTCCGAATGATCCAGACCTCCGGAGACGCATCGTTTCCCAGCACCATGACACGAGAATTGCTGGGCATGCGGGAAGATGGAAGACACTGGAACTAATCTCCAGGAACTACTGGTGGCCCCAGATGTCACGATATGTGGGACAGTACGTGAAAACCTGTGACTCGTGCATACGGACCAAAATCCGGAGACAGCCTCCGATGGGAGAATTAGAACCACTCCCCATCCCCGAAGCTCGGTGGGACGTTATCAGCGTAGACTTCATAGTAGAACTGCCGGATGCCCATGGACACGATGCAGTCATGAACATAGTCGACTCAGTAAGCAAGAGGGCACACTTCCTCCCCACAAACACTACTATCACGGCGTTAGGAGCCGCACGACTCTATTTGACACACGTGTGGAAATTACATGGACTTCCAAAACAAGTGGTCTCGGACAGAGGCCCTCAGTTCGTCTCGGAGTTCACCCGCGAACTCTATCGACTCCTGGGTATCAAGCTTGCAGCAACAACAGCCTACCACCCACAAGGAGATGGACAGACGGAACGTGTCAACCAAGAGTTAGAGCAATACCTCCGAGTCTTTGTCAACGAAAGACAGGACGACTGGGATGAACTCTTACCAATGGCCGAATTCCAGTACAATAACCACGTACACTCTGCCACACAACAGACCCCCTTCATGTTAGACACGGGACGACACCCACGAATGGGCTTTGAACCACAACAGCCGAAGTCACAAACGGAGACGGTAAATGAGTTCAAAGAGCGAATGGAGCAGTCGCTAGAAGAAGCAAAGTCGGCACTAGCAAAAGCAAAGGACGATATGGCACGATATTACAACCAACGCCGAACTCCGGCGCCTGAGTACCAAGCAGGAGACCGGGTGTACCTGGATGCCTCGGACATCCGAACAAAGCGACCCTCGCAGAAACTGAGCCACCGATACTTAGGACCCTACACCATTCAACAAAAAGTGGGTAGACATGCCTATAAACTCCGACTCCCACAGTCCCTGTCTCGTCTCCACCCTGTCTTCAACGTAGTCAAGCTCCTTCCAGCCCCCGAAGATCCGATCCAAGGGCGGAGGTCCGAACCACCTCCACCGCCGGAACTAATAGAAGGAGAGGAACATTACGAGGTAGAAAGAGTGTTGGATAGTCGCTTGATGCGAGGGGGGCTCTACTTCTTAGTCAAGTGGCAGGGGTATGGATACGAGGAAAATACATGGGTGAAGGAAGAAGACATGAATGCGCCCACTAAAATTCAAGAGTTCTACCTACAACACCCAGGAGCACCTCGGAGAATCCGAACAATGGCTTTCGAATCCTTATTATTCCGTGCCACGAGGACGCAACACTCTAGAAGGGGGGGTGATGTCAGGGGACGACCCTCTTTAAACTCTAGTCCAACTCCGAGATTCCATTACAAATCCCGACCAGTTCCGAGGCCTGATACAGGTCCGAAGTCCTACGTCAAACTCCGACCAACTCCGAGGCTGAAAAGCCCGGAGACCACCGAGTGGAGACAGAAAGGCCTTAACACAGGATGACTAGAACTCGGAACAGATACCGAACCTCGGACTTAGTACCAAGAGATTGGCACTACAACTCCGATGTATTGATTTGTAAGCTAGTGCACAGACCACCCATATAAAGGGTATAAAAGGGGTTCACCAGCAGCGGGATCCTTAGACTTTCCTCTTTGGATTTCCCCTGCTTAGGTGAGGACTACACATGTATTTAGGTAGTAGATAATTAAACACCTTTGGATTTCCCCTGCTTAGTTCGCCTCTAAGATATACTTCGGGGCTATAAGAGGGTTGCCCTTACAGACCCCCCCTCAGTTAGCATATCGGTGGGTATGACCAGGAAATGTCATGTTATGTTCAATGGTAACACGATGTTTTCCAGCCCAGTAGATCCTATGGCCCTTACTCTCATCGCTGTACCCCATCCATCTCCCCTTATCTGCCTTGGAGTCTAGCTTGCCAGCATGCTCCTTCA
This sequence comes from Gomphus sp. MG54, assembly GCA_003314385.1. Taxonomy (NCBI): domain Eukaryota; kingdom Fungi; phylum Basidiomycota; class Agaricomycetes; order Gomphales; family Gomphaceae; genus Gomphus; species Gomphus sp. MG54. The sequence continues at coordinate 18,070 of QLPG01020264.1, read as the reverse complement.
GCACAAACACCTTTGTGCCCTACTCAGGTAGATCGGTGAGGTCAAGCTTCATGCTATGTACAAGCTCATATGGCATTTTGCCATCAAGCGCATACGTTGAGGTTCTGTTTTTGAGCCACACCACATGTTGGACTGACTTGGTGTACAGGAACTTTGGTAGGCCAGCCGTCAGAAGCATAACCCATGTATGCTCCAATAGCATTCTATTCAGATGCTCCAACACACTATTTTCCTGTGGTGTGTCATGTATGGTAAGGTTTTGTACGGTTCCTTTTGACTTAAGGTATGCCATGAATTCCTGGGAGAGGTATTTACCCCCGCAGTCGGTTTGCAGGCATTTCAGCTTTGCACCATGCTAGGTTTTGACCCATGTCTCATACTACTTATAGCAGTCAAAAGCTTCCCCTGTCCTTGCCATCAGAATGAGGTAAGTCCACCTGTTGTGGTCATTGGTAAAGCTAACAAAGTACTCCCTTCCATCAGAGCTCTGGGGGTTCGCTGGCCTCCAGACATCTGAGTGGACCTTTTCACCAAAAGTGGAGGCTCATGGTCCCTCCCACACCTGTGGGACAGGCTTGCACATAGGCTTTGCTTCTGCACATGCCTTGCAAAAGCTTGACTCACTCAACATATCAAGGTTGAGGCTGGTTATGATACTATTCTGGATGATCTTCTAGGCAGTCTGTGGAGATATATGGCCCATATGCCAATGCAACTCATCCATGGTGAGTCATTTTTATACTATGTTTGCCGGTGCTGTCACAGACTTATGCTCTACCTTGTAGACCCCATTCCAGAGTAGGACTTGCCCTAGCAATGTTAGAAATGCAAACCACTGAAATCCCCAATTAGTAAGCAAGGCCATTGTTGGCTGTTTTAAGTCTTGCGTAGTTGCAAGACACTCCTTTTATTATATTTTAAATTCAATTTATTGTTTCCAAGTATTATAAGTAGTTACAGTTCTTGTACAGTCTCCCTCAGTGGTTTGACATCGCACAAACACTGAGGTAAGACATCATTTCAATTCCTGTATTGTATTTCGCTCACCTGTACTTGAGTAGACCTTGTTGTATAGGTGAATACATAGTGGTTTGACATCGTGCAAACACTGAGACCTTGTTGTATAGTTTCTTGTTATTGTTACAGGTTATTGGGCCCTGCTCCCGCTCACATACCTAAGAGTTATCTCCTGAACCTTTCCTACTCCAATGTCCACAACAGCTCTAACCACCACCGATATCCTCCCATCTCCAGTCCTGAAGCTCATGCCAAATGGTTTGAACTGGATGGCATTTACCATGTGCTTCCAGGATTCTATCAAGGCCAAGGGCTTGTGGGGATATTTCGATGGTACTGCTGCCTGTCCCACTCTCAGCTCACCTCCTACTACTAAAGAAGAGGCAGCCCTTGCTCAGTAGACAAAGGATGACCGTTTAGCGAAAGCCCTGCTCACTCACCATATCCCAGACTCAACCCTTATACGAGTCCACAGCAAAACATCCCTCAAAGACCGATGGGACTTGATACGAACCAAGTACTCAACCAAAGGGGCCTTCGCTCAGGCCGATTTGTGCTCCCAGTTCATGGAGTCGAAATGTCCTGACAAAGCAAACGTCCATGAATTTCTAGACAACCTCCGAGTCAAAAAGGAGGAACTAGCAACTTACAGGGTGAACATCGAAGAGAAAGACTACCATTCCAATATTATCAAGTCCCTACCCCCTCACCTATCTGCCTTTGTGTCAAATTTGCTTGCTGGGGCCAAATTATACAGCTTGTCAAAAATGATTGACCCAGATGAGCTCATTGCACTCACATCAGAAGAGTATGAGCGCCATCAAGCTCAACGCACTCATCGCAATGCAAGCACCCCCAAAGGAACTGAAAAGGATGAAGCTTTGTCAGTAGTTTCAAATGGCAAAGGGGGACGCACTCCGCGAAAAGTGCCTGAGACCTGTTGGAACTGTGGAGATAAAGGACACTTCAGAAACAAATGTCCTAAGCCTGCCAAGGTTGCTGATAACAAGAAACACCACTCACCTAACAATGGCGGCTCTGCCAATGCCGCTGTCGAGTCTGACCATGAAAGCGAGGCTGCCTTCCTTGCAGTCAACTTGGATGACGATGATGCCCTAATGCCACTACTGATATATGCATTTGACTCCGATTCCGATTCCAAGCATGAGGAAGGAGATGCAGTGGACGATGAAGGCTGGTTTTCAGAGGTTGAAGATGCACTTGTTAATGACAAACTCACCAATGTGTCAATTTTGACAAATGAAAGCAAGAATGCTTTGCTTATTGAGCATGAAGGACTTCTAGTTGATGAGCAACTGGAAGATGCATATGCTGTTAGCGCAAACCCTGAAAGACCAGTGAACTCACCTCGCATGGAAGTATATGACTCTGGATGTACTCAGCACATCACTCCCTATCGCGATGTAGTAACAAACTTCACTGCAACCCCTCCGAAGACGTTCCAAGCAGCTAATAAGCAGAGTTTCAATGTGGTTGGAACAGGAGGGATGATAATTGACATACCTAACGGTGCTGATATCTCTCAGTTATAACTCACTGAGGTGCTCTATTCACCCGAAGTCGGTTATACACTTGTTTCTATCAGATGCCTTGATCAAACCAGACTGTCTGTCACATTTGGTGATGGGAAATGCACTGTAAAGTCAAGTGATGGAAAACAGATTGGCCAGATACAGAGATCTAGCCATGGCCTGTACTGGGTCACGCATGATACCAATGCAGCAAATTCTGCTATTGAAGTGCTAACACTTGATCAGTTCCACCATCGCATGGGTCATATCTCACCTGAGACAGTGAAGAGACTCGTCGCTAGAGGTTTTGTCACAGGAATTAAACTTGACCCATCACCGACAGGCAAACCCTTCTTCTGCGAGTCATGCGTATATGCGAAGGCAACCTGCAAACTTGTTGCAAAAGCCAGAGAAGGCAGTCGTGCTTCTACTTTTGGAGATGAGATACATAGCGACCTGTGGGGACCCGCTCCAGTTGAAACCAAGTCTGGAAAGTGATATTACATTACTTTCACTGATGACATGTCACGTCTCACTCACCTTTACCTCCTGCATACCAAAAACAAAGCATTTGGTGCTTTCAAAGAATATGCCAGCTGGGTTGGCACACAGCTCCACGCATGTATTAAGACACTGCATTCTGACAGAGGTGGCAAATATCTGGGAAAGGACTTTGTGCTTTATCTAAAGTCCCAAGGAATCATACAAAAACTTACCGTCCATGATACTCCACAGTACAATGGTGTGGCTGAACATCGCAACCGTACCATTGTAGAATGGGTCCATGCACTTTTGCATGCAAGCAGACTGCCAAGGTTCCTCTGGGGAGAAGCTACATGACATGTTGTGTGGCTAATGAATAGGACCTTAACGAAAGCAGTCAGCGGTCAAACACCTTATGAAGCCACATTTGGCAGCAAACCTAACTTACTGCATGTGCGTGAGTAGGGAGAGAAGGTATGGGTGCGAACAGAGGGTGGTGATAAGTTAGGAGGCCATGTAACAGAGGGACACTGGGTTGGCATCAACGATTGAAACAAAGGGCTCAGAGTATACTGGCCAGACAAGCGGATTGTCACTGTAGAAAGGAACATCTATTTCAACACCAGCGCAGCATCAGCTTCTCATCTCGAGGGGGAGGAATGGCAAGTTATCAAAACGACAACTGACGCACCTTCCTCTGCAGCACACAAACCTGCTATCTCATCAACACCTCCTGCTCTTGAAACATTACCCACAACTAACCCATCCAACTCTGAAAATGAAGCCCCTATGAAACAAGTACGAAAACCAAGTCAGCATCTTCGAGATATTTTAGATGGACATGGCACCTCCACTTACTGTTCATCTGACCCGGCTATCACCCTAGGAGTACAACTACCTACCATTGTTGAAAGGTCACCTGAAATTCTTGAAGGAGAAGGATTAGCCAACTGGATGATGTTAGCAGCAAATAATGATGAATACGCACTTGTAGCCAAAACTAGTGAAGTCGAAGCAATTGAGCCTTGCTCTTTAGCTGAGGCCAAACGCTGTCCTGACTGGGAGCTGTGGGAAAATGCAATTCACGAAGAATTAGCTTTACTCAAGCAATCAGGAACTTGGGAACTTACTGATCCACCCAAAGATGCCAATATTGTTGGCTCTAAATGGGTTTTCCGTGCGAAAAAGAATGCAGCTGGAAATATCATCTGGTACAAGGCTCGCCTCATTGCACAAGGCTTCTCCCAAGTCCAAGGTGTTGATTACTTTGACACTTTTGCTCCTGTAGCCAAGTTGGCCTCAATCCAAACCGTACTAGCCCTAGCTGCTGCAAATGATATGGAGTTGCATCAGATAGATATCAAAGGTGCATACTTAAATGGCGAACTCACCAAAAATGAAACTGTTTACATGGCACAGCCGCCTGGCTATCACGCACCCAACTCCTCAGGAAAAGTCTACCACCTAAAGAAGACACTGTATGGGCTCAAACAGTCAGGAAGGCGATGGTATCAAAAACTCGTTGAAATCATGACTCACCACCTCAATTTCACCCAATGTGATGTTGACCAGGCCATATTCTTTTGTAAGAATGATCACGAGTTGACCGTAGTACTAGTTCACGTTGATGATTGTACTATTGCTACGTCCCAAGCTGACCTAATTGTTAGTTTCAAAAGGGATATAGCCAACCATGTTGAAATAACAAACCTGGGTGAACTGCATTGGTTGTTAGGCATAGAAATAAAATGAAATTGCAATTGATGTACCATCTACCTCTCCCAACAATCATACATTGCCTCAATCCTTTGCTGGTTCAACTTCGATGAGCTAAAGCCTGCGTCCACACCCATGTAGCATGGGCTGCTCCTCTCCATGGCCGCAACCCCTAAGACAATGACAGAATGGGCCATGATGTGTGATACACCATACAAAGAAGCTGTAGGATCACTGATGTATGCTGCGCTTGGAAGTAGGCCTGACATCACATTCACTGTCCAATCTGTGTCACGTTTTTCAACCAAGTATGGACCTATTCACTGGAACACTGTCAAAAGGATCTTCCAATATCTAAAAGCCACAACTCACCTTTGGTTGACATACAGCCATGGAGATGGAGCCTTGACAGGATACGCCGATGCTGATGGTAGCATGGCCCATGATCAACACACAATCTCCGGATATGCGTTTATTATACACAGTGGCACAGTATCCTGGAGTACTAAAAGACAAAACGTTATTTCATTGTCCACAACTGAAAGTGAATATGTTGCAGCGACTCACACAGCAAAGGAAGCACTCTGGCTTCGCTCCCTCATAAGGTAAGTTTTTGATGTCGAACTTGCGCCTATGACCTTGTTTTCCAACAATCAATCTGTGATTGCGCTGGTAAAGGACCATCAGTATCATGTGCGTACGAAGCACATTGACGTACGGTTTCACTTCATATGCTGGATTGTCGAACAAGGAGCAATTCGCCTCATGTACTGTCCCACCGACGATATGGTGGCCAATATGTTGACTAAAGCCTTGCCATCCGTGAAGGTAAAACACTTCGCTGTCGAACTCAGACTGTCAATGGTTTGAGAGGGAGTGTTGGAAATGCAAACCGCCGAAATCCCCGATTAGTAAGCAAGGCCATTGTTGGCCATTTTAAGTCTTGCGCAGTTGTAAGACACTCCTTTTATTATATTTTAAATTCAATTTATTGTTTCCAAGTATTATAAGTAGCTACAGTTCTTGTATAGTCTCCCTCAGTGATTTGACATCATTTCAATTCCTGTATTGTATTTCGCTCACCTGTACTTGAGTAGACCTTGTTGTTGTATAGGTGAATACATAGTGGTTTAACATCGCGCACACACTGAGACCTTGTTGTATTGTTTCTTGTTATTGTTACAAGCAAGGCCCCTTTTATATCTCAAATCAAACACTTTCGGTCCTTCAACAGGACTGAGTAACTGGTGGTGTCACAATGCACCAATGATATGAGTGTGAATGCCAGGTCTGGGCAGTACAGCACATCCTTCAATATAATGTGCATTGTTGTTTTTCCGGTGAGAATACAAATTCTCATATTCCCTATTCCAGTAGCTTGGAATGCACTCTTGTCTGCAGCATTGATTGCACATGGTGCGATCTCCTTGAAGGTAACAAACTGGTGCCTGTCTGGCAACATATGCCCTGACATGCCCGAGTCATAGACATCAACTTCCCATCCCATCAATGCACTTGTTCCCAGCATGAGCATGGCCCCAGCAAACATTGTCGTGAAGGCAAAATCCTCACCTTCCACTACCACATTTGCTGAATTGCCTCCTTTTGTGTCGTCATCCTTTTTGTCTTTCTTTTTGGCTTTGGAGTGGCAGTTCACTCTCTTATGTCTCTTTTTCCCACAGTTCTAACATTCCATATTAGTTTTCATGGTATTGGAGGTGCCCTTGTATCCCTGTGACTTCCCACACCCTTTTGCTGTAGTGAGAGCATTCTCACTCACTTTCAGTTGGTGTTCCTCGATGGTGAGTCATTCAAATTTGTCAATCAATGTACTGACCACCTGATCTGGCTTTAACTTTGCCTTTGCATGTGCTGCTGACATTGTAATCGCATTAATGAGTGGGCAGTATGACTTAGGGAGCGACCCAAGGATGACAGTAATGAGGTCATCATTGGTAAGTCCTGCATTCATCCCAGTGAGTTACTCTTGCATCCTCATGATTGCCTCCAGGTGTGTACGGATGTTCGATTTGTCCTTGCACTTCATCTCATACATCCGGCATCACATATCGACTTTAACAGTGAGTGCTCTGGTTTTGTGTTTTGAGCACATGGCATCCCATACATCCTTGGCTGTAGAGAGGTTGCGGATCTCAATGAGGAGACTGTCAGGGACCATGGTAAATATCTGGGCCATGATCGTGGCCTCCCGCTGATTGTAATCATCCCAGCATCTTTCTAGGTCATTCAGGTCCTCTTCCTCCTTCACTGTTAACTTATGGGTTCTGGGATAGGTGGGGATTGGAGGAGGGATTCTGGTGGTCCCGTCCAGGTGATGTTTTGCACTATGAGTCACAGACAGGGTGGCTAATGTTTGACTTTTCTAGGTGACCCAGTTCATACTGTCCCTGGCCAGCTTTGGGACAACGAACAGCTTAGAGGTGGGGGTTGATATGATAGGCTCTGCAGGGCCCATAACCTGTAGCAGTTATGTGCAGTAGCTAGATACAAAGAGGCTCAGTGAACAGGCAGTTCACTGTGATGTCTATTGTTACTATGTAACTACTACTACAGTTGTGATATGTGACAGTAAAAGGAAGAAAGACTAAGAAATAGAATGGATGAAAATGGAGAGGATCCTATTGTAGGAGGAAGTAAAGGGAGGATAAAAGGAAATATTAAACAATGGGAAGGTAAAAGGAAGTAGTAGACAATGAATATATTAGAAAATAGAAAAAAGAGGTTATCCTCTGACAGCTCAGCCATAAGCAGAGGGTAGTATCAGGATTTCACTAGCAAGAGCCCCATTGCTTAGTTATTCAAATTAAGTAACTATTTCTCCTTTTCTAGTAACTCCACTTTTAGCCTTTTTTTGTAAGGGCAACCCCTGTAACACTTATAGAATATCATGTAGTACTCACAAGGGAAATTCTAAGAACAAAACATAGGGTCCCTTGCTAGTGAGCCCATGACTTATATATCCTTTTCCATATATCTAGCTTCCTCAGCATCTTATCCCTCATTTGGTCCCAAAGGTATACAAACCCTGATACCTACAGGATAGACTCCTGGTATATAAGCTAAGGTTTCAGATACTTAGTTTGGCATATCTCTCTAGGACTAAACTGGCTTGCCTTAGCTCTGGCAAGTTTATCTTTATGTAGGCCCTCTTCAGCTCAGTCTACCTTGGTCTTCAGCCCCCTACACATACTCTCTGACATGTGTGTCTGCCATCAAGACCTCAGAGGTCAGTTCTTGATTGTTTAAAGGGCCTAAGATTGAGAGAGTATCAAGTGTGGCCCTTAGTCTCAGTTCAGTAAGTGTACACTTGTGTGTATCAATTTGGAATTGGTTTGGGATCTGAAACAGGTGATATTGTCAGCATTTCTAGTCTAGAAGGACCCCAGAAAATAAGGGAGGAGGTTCACTAGGATCAAACACCCAACCTATGGGAAACCCAAAGCCATTAACCTCTGGGTTTTTTCCCATAGGTCAACAGGTGTTAGGTGTGTGCCACACCCACACATATACTGTACAGTGCATATGGTGCATTTGTGTCATATGTGTGCATGTGCAGCACATGTGTATCATATGTGTATGCATAATACCACAGGTTAGGCCAGGTTACAGGTGCTCTTGGCTCAACCTGCACCTGCACCCAAGGATACCCAATCTGGTGACCCGTACAGATTGGCCCAACCCATGCCATTCCCTAGGAAAAAGATTCAAATATAGACAGACCTATCCCAAATGGGCAAATTTTCATTCAGACAGAGAGAGAAAAAAATAGAAAAATCTGCCTGGGCCTCTCTCTACCTGGTTTCTACATACACTACACTTATATGATCTATAAGCAGGCTCATGATGTTTATAAAGCATTGAACCTATAAATCATTATGGTGCTTGTGGGTAAAGAGGTGGATATTGAGGAGTATATGCTCAAGTGAGTTCCAAACATACCCTACAGGAGGTTCTATCCAGCTGAGTTCCAATCAGTAAGACCTGGCCACAGTTCTTGAAAGTATTGGAGAAACAGACTGATATCCAATGATCTAGCTGTTATGGGCCATGCTGCCAATAAACTCACATTAAACCCCACAACCACCCACACCATTTCTGGGACCTTTCCAACCACTCAAAGCCTGAATAACTGCTTTCCAAATTCCGATGCATCAACCCAAGGTTCTGTATTTCCAAACCTCCAAAAGATTCCAAAGCCAAGATTCCACTCTTTTGATAAATGACATGCAGGATCATTGTATACCTCACTCCCTTGTTTTTTGTCCTATATTTCCTCTTGTACTCTCTTCCTTCCCTTGTCTTTACTTGGCAAAAGATAGTACAAGACTAGATACATGTATATAAGTCACCAGTCAACTGGACTATTCACCAGTACGAATATCGACTTAATTCTGCATCGTAGTTTCCGATTCAGTTCTGGTAAACTGTCTGGCTTTCCGAAATTAGGGACAGATGATTAGGGACAGATGATCGAGGAGGGCATAACACATAAGTTGAAGCCAAGTCCCTGCGATCTCAAACTACTCATACCACCCTATACTGTGAACAGTCCTAGACCCCTGGCACTTCCCATCTTTCCATCCCCATTCCAATTCCAATTGTGAACCTGAGACCTTTAGTCCCTCAACCCCCAGAGTATGAACCCCCCTTTGGAAATCATTCAGAACCCTCCAGAAACCCTTCCTGAAGCCTCTAGCTAAGCACCAACATGTGGATTTAACACCAGCCTACAACAGATTTTTGATATGTCATTTTTGTAGGATAAGTTTTTTAATCAATTCTCTGTGCTAGCCATGGAAACAGGTTAGTATTTGAGCAATCTGTGTGCTCCCCTGTATAACTCACTGAAACTATACTCACACTTTGCAAAATCAACAGAGAAGATAATCCAGTCTTTCATACCACTAACATATGTGGGAAACATGAGTGATGCGATAAGTTATATTTTGTTTGAACACTGAGGTGTATTGAAGGAGGAGTGTACACCTTTGAGTCTTGTCTGGTGTGGCATTATGATAAAGTAATAGGATGTGCAATAATGGCATATATGCTATAATGATTCCTTGGGCATTTGGTCCACTCCTATAGGTCATAATATTGAGGTATGTGATGAACACTTCAATATGCCACTCTACAAGGAATTTATACAAGAGCAGTTGGGAAAAGAAACTGACTCTCATCATAGCTCATTTGGCCTCTACTAAAAGCATCCAGATATATATTCTGTGTAGAATCCTGTCAAATAATGGGTCTCAGGATCCTGAGGGAGCGAAAGCACCCATTCATGAACACATTGCCAATCTCTCTGCTCCTGGATAACCTCATATATTGCTGTCCAGAAGGTCCTCACTCAGAGAGGGAACCAAATTTTTGGATTGCTAGGGTATTTAACAGAATGTACACCCTTTAGCCACCCTTCTATAACTGCTATATCCAATGCCATAAGCCATTTCTTTGATGGTACCTGTTTGGTTTTCAGTTGGTCCTTAGTCTAGTTGGGTTCTTCATGAACAACACATGATTTTGCTAGCATATGAGATTTATGGCAGAAATAATAGTGGGGAGATGGGTATTAAGAAGAGTGGAAATTTGTCAAGTCCACATACCGAGACCCATCCGCCGGCAGTGCCGACCGAGCAATCATCCTATATCCATGACCAAGTGCCCGCATTGCCTGCATAACACTTGGTGCGCCGGTCCCGGCTCGGCACATTCGCCATCCGCACTCCTCGGTTCGTTTCACCTCGGGACTCCCCGTCCTTGTATTATCCTCAGATGCGACCCCATTGTTTTATATCCGGCCACTCCTTATTGTCCCATCTCGAGTCACGATCCTATTATACTGTCTTTTATTGTTCTATCCCCGCTTTGCATTCCTTATTCTAATTTTGTTCGTTGTGGACAACAACCACATCCTCTGCATACCTTATTGTCCCACATTCCTTATTCCACATGTCGCTTCTTAACCTATATAAGTAGGACATGCATGTACATACTTCCTCATTCTGGGTATCGACTAGGCTTAGGCCCTTCTACCTTCTTCTCTTCTGTTAAGTCCTCGACTCAGGCCGGCATCTTCAGCATCCCCCTGAGTATCTGTCTGTCGCAAATACAGTGGCACGCACGGCAAGTAGGGCGCAATGCACGAGTACGTTGAAGCCAACGCCACTACTCTTGGCCTGCAGGACTTGGCCATAGTCCGCCCGACCTTTCAACAACACCCTTCGGCAGTACCGAAGTCCGTCAGTATCCAACTCCTGACAAAATTGATATATCTCTCAAAGGTATAATTTGTTTGAATTCCTTTGGGATGTTCTTTTCTTGGTTGGCCATGATTCTGACCATTGTGAGCAGAGGTTGTGTGTCATGGTCAACTGGAATTTTTGAGTTTTGAGAGTTAGGTAGACATTTGGGGGTTTGTGTCAAATGTTTAATAATGTTATAGATAGGTGATCTCAACTGAAAATTTTCTGGCCATAGGCCAATTGCTGGTATTACTTGATCATCTTGTAACTCATATATATGTACCTATCATAGCAGCACCAGTGCACCAGTCCCCATGTCAGGCACTGGGAATGCCAATGATATGTGGGCCAAGCACTATTGTAATAATACTGACTTCATGATGCTGGCGGAAATCAGCCAAGTGCTGTAGACCAATCAGGGTGGCTTGGCTTCAACATACTCATGTGTTATGCCCTACTTTCCATGTGGGCCACTGATTTGGAAAAGATGAGATACCTGGGAGAGTGCCAAGAGTGTTGGCCCAAGTAAGGGACTTCAGATAGGGGAAGGGGAGACTGTCACAACCACACACCATGCTCTGACTTACTCAGCAGTACCGACCGACCGACCCTTACTCATATCATCCCCCATGGTGTGTACACTCAGTTCATCATCTGGTTCATTATCCTTTCCCCAACCCCCTATTCTTTATCATCCCTACACTCCCTGTCCTTCCCTTCACCTGCTTACCCTCGGGATGTTCACTATTCATTGCTACCTACTTGTGGCCCTATTGTTTTATATCTCAGCCATTCCTTATTGTTCTATTCTTTCTCACAACCTCACCCACTTATATTTCATTGTCTTACTCTCGCATTATTCTATTCTAGATTGCTGTGGACAATACCTCCACATGGTCTTCATACCTTATTCTTTTTTCCATGTCTTATGCCACCCTTATTCCACATTCTGCCTCTCAGCCTATATAAGTAGTAGATACGTGTACATAGTTCCTCAGTCTGAGTATCAACTAGGTTTACACCTCTCTACTCTCCTCCTTCTGTTCAAAAGTCCTTACTCAGGCCAACACCCTCGGCATCCACCCAAGTATCTTTTCCGTTACAAGTTAGTGGCATGCACAGGAGGCAGGGCACAACGCACAAGTATGTTAAAGCCAAGCCACCCCGACTGGCCTGCAGGACTTGGCTGGTCCCGACAGTACCATCAGTAGTACCGAGGCCTGACAGAGACAAGAGGGTATAAGCCAAGTTGATATTCAGAACAAAGAACTATCTACATCTATGTACTACTTATATAGGTTAAGAAGTGAGATGTGGAATCAGGGTAGCATAAGACATGAAGAAAACAATAAGGTATAAAGAGCATGTGGAGGTATTGTCCACAATGATCGAGAATAGAACAAGAAATATGGCCGAGGAAAAAAATAATAAGAGTGTGGATGAAAATAGAACACTAGAAAATAGCTGCATATAAAACAATAGGGCTGTAACCAAAGAATAAGTGAATAGAAAATATCCCAAGGGGACATGGGATAAAAGGAAGGATAGGGAATAAAGGAATAACAATAATAGAGGAGATGGGATGAAGGGAGTGAACCAAATGATGAGCCAAATGCACCGAGCCAAGACCATGTACTAGTGAAGAGTGACTTGTCACTGGTATGTGGAATTAAATAGTAAGGGTCATTTGGTCAGTACTACCAAGTGAACTGAGGCTCGGCATTGTGTACTTGACACTCCAACTCTCTCTGTTCACTTTTTCAAGTACTCACAACTAGGATAGAAAAAAAAGATGCGGTTTTATAGGTGGCCATTTCATCATGGACAGAACCCTCCTCCTTTCAGAGTTGGGGAGTATATATCACTATCTGGTTTAGCACCCACATTGGTGGAGCTCATAGAAGTTCAGACACCTACCAGACATAGGTGTGGGTGGGCAGGAAAATTGTTTAGACTAGGACAGACCTATGTGAAAATCCCACCCCAAATTTGTACAGATGATTGGTGAACCTCCTCCCTTATTTTCTGAGGTCATAGTCTAGAGCCTTGCTCACTCTATTTTCTTCATTTAGTAACTCTATTAAAACTTACAACAATCTTAGTAAACTTTCCTTGCTTCTTTTATTCTAAATTTCTCTTTCTCTACCCTTTATTCTAATTCTGTATTACTGGTACTGAAGGAATACTTGCTAGAAGATAAAGCACCCGGACACTACCTAGCCTAGCCCTCCTACCCTAAGCCTGACAAAGGATCTCAAACCCAATATCTAAAGGCCTCTTTAGAGACTGGTAAGGGAGATGTCAAAGTACAATTTGACCAAGCTTAGTTCACTTGGTCATCCCAACCAAAGTCCACATATGCTGATGGAACATGACAAGTCCCTCATATACATTTGGTCTTTGCTTGGTCTATTTAGTTTATCATATACTTTATTCTTTCATTCATTTTGCTTCCTTTGCTTTGGTCTACATACAGACATCCATCCCCTGTTTCCAAATGTTCTTTATCTATTCATCCTTAGTTTACATATCTTATGCTACCCTGCCCCATACCTATGGCCTATGATCCCCATTTCCATTTCCTATATAATCTGCTTATCTACATGTATGTATCTCTGTTCTAAGCTAAGTATATGCTTGTCTATCTCTAAGTATACATCACATTTAGTCATACCAATCTCAGACCCCCTACCAAACAATCCTTCTAAAATACAGTGACAGGATAGATAAGTAGACACAATGCACATATATTGAAACCAAGTCACCTCTGCCTTGGCTCACTAAACTGAGCCAAAACCTCAATACCTTCTGTTTATTAAAGGTGTCTTGACACACATGCTTTTACAAGAGGTCTAAAAGATCAGTATATAAGAACTAACTAGCTAGATACATGAGTACTGCTTACCTGGTAAGGGAGGTCCAAAAGGGAAAGAACTGAGGACCCCCTTACCTAAGCAGTGACTATATACCTCCTGTGACAGTGACATAGGAAACATGTCACAGTCAGGAAAGGAAGATAAAGAGGAGGGGTTTATAGTAAAGGAATGAATGAAGAAGATAAAAGAGTAATTATAGAAGTAGCAAAAGCAGAAGGAATAAAACAAACAAGGGAAATAAAAGAAGGAAAAGAAATAAAAAGAATAAACAGGTCATCCCCTGACAAATTCCCATTTGGGAATCTATTAGGATCCACTCACCAACATTTTTGTTTGTTATATTTAGTCATTCAGCATATTGCCACACATTCTAGACCTCATTTCATCCTGCCTCACTCACATTTATCACCTATTCCAACTTGTGTGCTCTACTCTATTACATCTGCCACACCATATACTTGCAAAACCATTTATAGTACAAGTTCATTCACCTCATCTTTATGTTTCTATTTATATTTCTGATCCACTTTCCTTATTTGTATTCCACTTGGCAATTACTCATTTTTGTTATTTGATCTGTTGCTATATTCCTCTTATAGTAGCTCTATTGGGCAATGGAATAATAAACATCATTCTATTCTACCTTAGAAATACTATTGGAGCACTTATATTCTATTCTGTTTTCTATCCTTGTAATTCTCATCTAGTATAGGAATTTATTTCCTTTCAACATGGACTCTTCATAGATAAGAAATCAGAATAAGATCTGTCTGTTCATCAGTCTATTCTTCAGTCAGAAATTGACTAAGATTCCCTTGTTCACTGCCATCTCATTTCTCCACTCTTGGTATCATGAAATTAGAGTCTAGTGAAGTCTGGTGGGCACAAGACACAAATTGAAGCCAAACCCTACTATAATCCTTGCTATTGTTTCAACACTGAGTGATTTACTTAGAACTATACAACTATGTCCCTCCAGTTCTTAACAGAATCCCCTTGTTATTGTATTTAAAATTGAGATGACTATTTTATATACTAATCTAGTATATAATTGTATATGTTAAATAGTAATTCTGTAGTCAGAATATTGACTATGATACCTTGTTCAGTTCTTTAATCCTCCCGCTTGGAAATTAGAGATTTGATAAGGTCTGGACAGTACAGTACATACACTGAAGCCAACCCTACTCCAAACCTTGCTCAGCTTATACAAGAACCTCACTTGCTGTCAGGCACTGAGAATGCCGACAATGTGTGGGCTGAGTACTAATGCAATATGTCAGGAGTCGGATACTGACGGACTTCGGTACTGCCGAGGGGTGTTGTCGAAAGGTCGGGCAGACTATGGCCAAGTCCTGCAGGCCAAAAGTAGTGGCGTTGGCTTCAACGTACTCGTGCGTTGCACCCTACTTGCCGTGCGTGCCACTGTATTTGCAACAGACAGATACTCAGGGGGATGCTGAAGATGCCGGCCTGAGTCGAGGACTTAACAGAAGAGAAGAAGGTAGAAGGGCCTAAGCCTAGTCAATACCCAGAATGAGGAAGTATGTACATGCATGTCCTACTTATATAGGTTAAGAAGTGACATGTGGAATAAGGAATGTGGGACAACAAGGTATGCAACGCATGTGGTTATTGTCCACAACGAGTAAAATTAGAATAAGAGACGTAGGGTGGAAATAGAACAATGAAGGACAGAATAATAGGACGTGCCCTAGCACAATAGGAAATGCCCGATTGTAAAACAAGGCCATAACCGAAGATAACACAAGGGCAGGAAGTACCGAGATGAGGTGGACCGAGGAGTGAGGAGTGGGCGTAGGAATGAGGGGTGTGACCGATATGCATGTCTGGCCGAGAACGACTCATTGAATGGTTCGTGCTTGGTTATTAATGGAGTATTTTTAGTCGGTACCGCCGAGTTATCGGGTCCTCGGTACGTGTACTTGACACAATAGTACTAACTTCATGATGTTGGTGGGAATCAGCCAAGTCCTGCAGACCAATTGGGGTGGCTTGGCTTCAACATACTCATGTGTTGTACCCTACTTTCCATGCATGCTACTGATTTCAGACAGAAGAGATACCTGGGAGAGTGCCAAGAGTGTCAGCCTGAGTAAGAGACTTCAGACAGGAGGAGGGAAGGCAAGAAGGCATAAACCAAGTTGATATTCAGAATGAGAAATTATCTACATCCATGTACTACTTATATAGGATAAGAAGTGAAATGTGGAATCAGGGTGGCATAAGACATGGAGAAAACAATAAGGTATGTAGAGCATGTGGAAGTATTGTCTACAGTGTTCAAGAATAGAACAAGGAAATGCAGATGAGAATAGAGCAGATGAGAATAGAACAATGAAAATGTGGACAAATAAGATAATATGAGTGTGGTTGAGAATAAGACAGTAGAAAGTGACTGAATATAAAACAATAGGGTCAGGGCCGAGGATAAGACAATAGAAAATGTCCTGAGATAAAATGGGCTGGGAAATAAAGAGTCAACAGGGTGTGAATAATGGATAATAAATGAGGGAAGAGTGGATGATGGATAGGAATGAGAGATGTGGATGAGGAATGTGCTGAGCTGAGACTGATGTACTAAGTGACTTGTGTATGACTTGATCACCTGCTGTCAGGCACCGTACATACTGACAGGCCTCGGGAAAGCCGAAGGGGTTGGATGGGTAAAGGCCAAGTCCTGCAGGCTAGAAGTAGTGGCATGGCTTCAACGTGCTCGTGCGTTGCGCCCTACTTCCCATGCGTGCTACCGATTTAGGACAGAGGGATACCTGGGAGAGTGCCGAGAGTGTCGGCCCAGGTAAAGGACTTGGGACAGAAGAGGGGAGGACAAGAAGGTGTAAACCTAGTTGATTTCCAGAACAAAGAACCATCTACATACATTGGCTACTTATATAGGCTAATAAGTGAGATGTGGAACAGAGTGGCACAAGGAATGTGTCAAGTACACGTACCAAGGTCCCATTATTCGCCAGTGCCGACCAAACAACCATCCTACGTCCATGTACAAGCATCCACGCAGCATGCATAACGCGTGATACACCGGTCTCGGTTCTGTACATCCGTCATCCACGAACAAATGTCCACGCCGCGTGCACGTCACTTGATACCATGATCTCGGTTCGGCACATCCGTCATACTATTCGTCCGTTTCTCGATCCGCCCCACCTCGGTACCTCCTACCCCTTGTGTTATCCTCGGTTACAGTCATTGTTTTATACTCGGCCACTCCCTATTGTCTCATCTCGAATCACGATCCTATTACACTGTCTTTTATTGTTCTATCCCCGCTTTGCATTCCTTGTTCTAATTTTGTTCGTTGTGGACAACAACCACATTGCTCTGCATACCTTGTTGTCCCACTGTCAAGCACCGTACATACTGACAGGCCTCGGGAGAGCCGAAGGGGTCGGATGGGTAAAGGCCAAGTCCTGCAGGCTAGAAGTAGTGGCATGGCTTCAACGTGCTCATGCGTTGCGCCCTACTTCCCATGCATGCCACCAATTTGGGACAGAGGGATACCTGGGAGAGTGCCGAGAGTGTCGGCCCAGGTAAAGGGCTTGGGACAGAAGAAGGGAGGACAAGAAGGCGTAAACCTAGTTGATTTCCAGAACGAAGAACCATCTACATACATTGGCTACTTATATAGGCTAACAAGTGAGATGTGGAACAGAGTGGCACAAGGAATGGAGAACAATAAGGTATGAAGAATCATGTGGAGGTATTGTCCACAGTGATCAGGAATAGAACAAGGAATGTGGACAACAATAGAACAATAAAGTATGGCCAAGGACAAAAGAGTGAGTGAGGATAGAACAATGAGAGTGGCAGAACATAAAACAATAGTGAGTGGCTGAACATAAAACAATAGTGCCACTGCCAAGTGACAACAAAGAGTGAATGCCCTGAAGGTAAGCAGGCAAGGGGAAGGACAGGGAATAACAGAATGACAAAGGATAGAGGGGATGGGATGAGGAAAGTGAACCAAGTGATGAACCGAATGTACCGGACCGAGACCATGTACTGGCGAGGGGACACCCACATTCCTTATTCCACATGTCGTTTCTTAACCTATATAAGTAGGACATGCATGTACTTATTTCTTCATTCTGGGTATCAACTAGGCTTAGGCCCTTCTACCTTCTTCTCTTCTGTTAAG
>QLPG01020237.1:0-26692 GCA_003314385.1 Gomphus sp. MG54 | reverse complement strand
GCTACAGAGGTCACACCACTGGTATGTCCCTTGAGCACACGCTCTGTCTTGCCGGAAGCCACATGCCAAATACGGACAGACTGATCCCATGATCCAGACACAACGCGTGTACCGTCGCAAGAGAATGCAACAGATGCCACCACATGTGAATGTCCTTCTAATATGTGCTCCAATTTCCAGCTATCCGTATTCCAAATACGGACTGAGTTGTCATAGGAGCCAGAAACTATATGCATCCCATCATGTGAGAAGGCAACCGAGTTCACAATGCTTGAATGTCCCTTGAGTATATGCTCTACTGTCCCGGTAGTGGCATCCGAAACGCAAACAGTGGTGTCATACAACCCAGATACAACATGTTTCCCGTCACGCGAGAATGCAACACACCACACATCCGAATTAAGTTCTTGTATGTGCTTTGTCTCCCCAGTGGTGACATCCCATATTTGAGGAGTGGCATCATTGGAGCAAGAGACAACACTGGTTCCATTAGGGGAGAAGGCAACCATCCTGAACCAGTTTGAATCTCCTTGGAGGATATGCTCTACCTCCCCTGTTCTTGCATTCCAAATTCGAATGGAGCCATCAGTGGAACCAGATACAATTTGTGATCCATTAGGTGAGAAGGCAACAGATGAAACCCGAGATGAATGCCCTGCCATTATGCGCTCAATCTCCCCCGTAGTAGCATTCCAGATCCGAACTACAGAGTCTTCACACCCAGACACAACATGTATCCCATCAGGAGAGAATCCAACCGAGCGTACATATGAAGGGTGTGCCATGAGATGCTCGAATGATCCCCATGAATCAGCGATACCCACTACCACTCTAGGTAATTTACCAAAAAATGTCGGATAGTGATGTCTTATCCGTGTTCGTCGAGGGACCCATGCAAGGGATGAACCATACGTGTTCAGGCAGTGATCTTCCATCGGCGCAAATGCCATCTGCAGGTAGCGACGAGCATCTTCGAGTAGCAACCCGTGGTGGGAATCAATCTTGGAATATTTCTGGGAAAATGGTGAACTAAATTGCTCTAGCATGTTGATTACTAACCGAGTTCATTTCTTTTGCCATGCTGAGAGACCTCAGCCCAGATCCAAGCTCTCCAAGCGCACTCAGGCACTCCAACCAGTGCAATAAATGTGTATTCGCGAATGTCCCAAGTTCTCTCAGCATTGGTAGAATGTCTTCACGTTGGGATGCTAGAACCTCTACGAGATGGGAGGCCCAGTACAAGCTTGAGTATCTGAGAGTCTCAGGAATAACGCTAGGATCAGGTATTTCATGGGCTAGTCCGACCATGGCACGATCAGGTAAATTGCAGATATTATGTCGGAGAAACATATTCAACCTGTGGAGACACTTGACGGTCAGTTTGTGGTGGGTTTCTGAAGTATCAACGCTGTGTCTATAGCAACGTTTCGGATTGACGATGAACTCTCCAAACGACGCGTGAAAGATGGTGATGGTACCGCTTTCGGTAACATGAATCACGGATTGTAAAGGGAGCAAGGCAAATTGAATGTCACGCTTATCCAGATCCAGTAACGTTGCGAGGTGTTCCATGGAAAGAGGTGTTTGGACACAAACTACGGCTGCTAGAACATCATGTCGGTTGGGGCTCCTGCTCCCGGCCGGTTTGGAGAAAGCCAAGTCAACAATGTGCTGGTAGAGTTTATCAATCGGCTGAGTATCAGATGGCAACATGAGAGTAAAACCAAGTTGGGTGATCTCTGTCAACCGAGACCTATTATCCTCATTTATCGCACCGATATAACGAACGGCGGTGGCAGCATAAATGAACAGGTCTGCGCACATATCGAGAAGAATTCCAAACTCATCCGCGGGAGGCCATGAAGGCAAGCCTGACGAGAATTGATCCATCATTGCAATTTCATTCAATGAATTTTGGAGGTATGTGAGAATATCGTTCCGTACCACATCCTGTGTAGCTGTTTGGAGAGATGTTTTTATGACAACTGGCATATCCAATGAATGAAAAGGATGGGGGCTAAAAGCCCTTTCAATCCAACTCTCGGGTCGGCTTTTAATGAACACTTTGAGGGGTGTGTTGGTTATGCCATCAAGGATAGCCTTGATCAACATTTCTACTATCCCCAATGGTGAGCATTCATCCAAGGCATCTATAACAAGAATATAATAAAACCCTTGTTCATCTTCAGTAGCGATCTTGACAGGATTGACGACCAGGGAGCGGAATTGCTCAGATATATCATTGAGATCAGCCACATTACGCTTCCTCTTCAAAACTTCTTCTATGGCGGATTGCATTTTTGCATTTGATTCAGCAAGCTGGCTGGAGATTGTAGGAATAATGCGACGTGAATCCGTCAATGCTGAGCGAGAGCAGAAAAAGCTGCCCCCAAGCATGTTTTGCGCATCTAGACGTTTGCAGAGGGTGTGGGCGATAGTTGTTTTCCCTGTACCGAGCTGTCCGTTGAGCCAATAGACGTTTGGAGTTGAAGGGTCATGTGCCCAGGCTTCTAGATCCGCCAATATCTGTACGCGGGTGTCTTCCATGCATCCGTGAGGTTCGTCACCTTCGGCGCCGTACCGCGTGTCATAGGATGCGTGCTCCACGGGTTTCAGTAACGCTAACATATCCTGCGAGACATCTGTACTGTCTTGAATATGGAAGCAGTGTCATCGAGCGGCGCCGCACATACTGACGGTATTCTGGTTGACGGTACTCTGAAAAACAACATCACCCTGCGTTTCTGAACAGAAATATGATTAGAGATTGGCTCTCAGATACATCATCGTGAAGAATCTCACTGATGGTGCTCCCAGTAGCTCTAAGCTCGATTCTAGGCGACAACATCGATTATCGGTTCAGATGCAAAAGTTTCTGCTTGGGACTGACTTCGACTACGTGAGGCAGGTCGAAAGACAAGAATGTGTGACGTGACAAGCACGGCGTGCGAAGACGATCCTAGCGCGAGAGCCCTATTGTCCAGTCTTAGTACTCCTTTTGCTTTTGGGGCAAACCAATGATTCTATTAACCTGAAACCCTATTTCCGTCTGGCTTTAATGCACATAGAATTTTGAAGTCAAAATTTGCGCCGGACCGCCATCACAACCTGGGGACACAGCCGCCGTAACGTATATATATCCCACACTCATCCTTAACATGTGGGGAAGAATGAGTAGAAATGGTCCCACTGATCCACCATATAGATGGCCATAATACACATGCTTTACAAGGAGAAGCACTTGGGAAGGAAGGCACTCATCAAACAATGAGCACTGGCATGAAACCTGTGTTGATATGTCATGAACGTGAGTGCAGCTAGGAAGGATGATTGGAAAGGCTGAGTTGGGGATAGAAGTCAAGGCCAACCTGACCACATGTGGTCATATGAATCTCTTTGTCAATTGACCATAAATGGGTGCACACTCTTCCATGGGTACATCCACTAAAGTGAGAAACTCCACATTGATACCTAAGACTTGTCAAGTTCTGACTGAGTGTTTGGGCAGGAATGGGAAAATGATGGTTTTTATTAAACAAGAGACATTACTCAGCCGAGACACTTATTTTGTTCAATGAATCCTTGAGTGAAAGACTTTTCCCCTAAATTGAGTCTAAAGCGTATAAAAGATAGGGCAGAGGTTTGATGCATTCTGGTCCAGCCCTGAGCTTGGCTTAAAGATTGACCATTTAATCTCCTGATGCTATCAAAATACCATTCCGAGTCCTTTGACATGGATTGAACAGCTGGAATACACATTCCTGTCCTTAAATGCACACTCTCCAACCAGACAGGATCCATTCTGAAATACAATTGAACCACTACCTTTACGAGATTACAATGTCATTGTTCCTTCCAAGTGGAGCTATGGGCTCACCGCAGGATTGCGCCATTCCATATGCTCAATCTTGTCATAGACCTCATGGCCCAGTTCTCATGCTCAGACACAGCACCTTGGACTTAGGGTTTGGTTCTCCCAGTGCTATGTGCTGTGCTCAGGTATTTACATGATCAGGGAATCGTTCATGGTGATCTTAAGGGGGTGAGTGGATTCCTTCATGTTTCGTGAACACAATTACTAGGATCGCTGCAGGCTGTGATGGTAGACAATACCGGTCACGCTAAGTTAATTGATTTCGGTCTTTCCCATCAGATTGATGCAAGTTCCTGTCTTTCGAGACTCACACCATCCATCCCGCCCCTCTCCACCCGCTGGAGTGCCCCGTGATCAATCGGTCGGCCCACTTTAGATTGGTGACTTCTCCCTGTAAATAAAGAATACTCAGATATATATGCCCAGGAATAATACGTAGAATGTGTTGAAATATTTCGTTGAGGTGTTGAGGCCGACATCGGTTAAACGCCGGAAGTAGCTAGACGCCGCAGAAAATTTTTCATGTAGTGATGTGACATGTCACAATACACACTTTTGCGCGTCGATTTCCAACAGGTTATGGGCCCCGGTCACACCTAGTCTCACTGAAACTGTCCTTTTGTAATCTGTCTCTTTGTGATCTGCTTTTTTGTGTCAAACAAATCTTTTGTGTTAGAGAAAATCTTTTGTGTCAACATTCGCTCACAACATAGACTGCACCATTATGCCTCAGCTCCCAAAGCTAACCAGGACCAAATGGCATGAGTGGCAGAAGGAGATAGAGACCTACTTTATGCTAATTGGCTGTGGAGGTCATATTGATAGTGTCAGGCTTGGAGGTGAAAAGGCTTTGGCCTGGGATCAAACTGACCAAAAGGTCTATGCTGTCATATGGTTTCTCACCGACCCCAACTACCATTCACCAATTATCACCACAAAGTCTGGCAAAGAAGCCTGGAGTAAACTTGTTACTGAGTACCAAAAGGACAATGCAACAAATAGGATACTCCTACGCTGACAATTCTATTCCATCACCCATGATTCATCTGCTTCAATCTCAAACTTCATTGAAGGAGTCCTCACAAGATTACTTATGCAATGTATGATATGAGAATGGATGAAGACAAGACATATGATGTATCAGACAATTTTACAAAATTTTCAAGTCAAACCAAGTCATTTAAAGTCCATCATCAAGTTGAGTCATGTCAAGCCAATCGTGGCCTATAGCCATCAAAAATATATGCACCATTCAAAATTCCATTCACCATATTATTCAATGATTTTTCTGTGTTTTTCTAACATTCATTCAAGCTCTATTTTCCATTCCTTCTGGATTTGGCCATAGTCAAAGTGCCCAACTGAATATTTCATCCTGGCATCTACACTTCCATAACAGGAAGGATACTCATCAACACTCATTCTGTAGAATAATATGCTACCCATACTTGGGTCAAGGATAGTGCATGATTCTACTTATACATAGACAAGCCCTTCAAATGAGAGGTCATGTTGCTGAATATTTGTCAAGCTTCGGGAATGCTAAGATGTTGGACAGGGAATGGCCAAGTCTTGCAGGCCAGAAGTAGTGGCTTTGGCTTCAATGTACTCGTGCATTGTGCCCTACTCTCCATGTGTGCCACTGATTTTTAACAGATAGGATACTTGGGAGAATGCCGATGATGCCGGCCCAAGTAGAGAACTTAACAGAGGAGGAGAAGGTAGAAGGGCCTAAGCCTAGTTGATACCCAGAATGAGGAAATATGTATATGTATGCCCTACTTATATAGGTTTAAGAAGTGACATGTGGAATAAGGAATGTGGGACAATAAGGTATGCAGAGCATGTGGGTATTATCTGTTGGAAATAGAGGTGCAAAAGTGGATCTCCTGTGACATGTCACATCACTACAGGAAAATTTTTTGCAGCATCTAACTACTTCCAGCATTCAACGATGTCGGCCTCAACACCTCAATGAAATATTTCAACACACCCCCTGAGGCAGACACCCCTATAATGAAATCAATAAAGGAGAGTGTAGGATAGAATGGATAAAATAAATAAATAAGAGAACTTAGAATGAAAAATTGACCAACTCAGGATCGCTGGTTTTCAACTGGTGTTTCTTCTTTTTCTTCTTGGGTATAATAAGCAAGGGATTGCTGTTTGGTTGATGAAGTGGAATTGCGCTTGTACCTTCAGCACCTACAAATGCAAATAGGTTGTCATCACCATTAAGCATTGCAATGTGAGCCGAGTGGTTGAGAGTGCGTCACTTGACCTCCTCTGGCATATTCGCAACATAGAATTGTGCAATATGACGAGGGCATCCACACCTATAACATACTTCCTCATGGTTCCTTGTATTCCCCCAATCGAAATCGTCATCATTTTCATCGGCTTTCTCCTTGGATCCCAAAATGCCACGCTTTCCTCTGGCAATCAATGCTAATTCTCCTTCCTCCTTCTTTATCGCCATTTCCACCCCCATCTCGTTGGCCTCATACTGTTTGAGCACCAAGGCAATCTCGTCAATCGTTGGGGATGTTGTCCCCAGCATAAGCGCTGTGCAAACTGGAGCCCAAGATGGGTGCAACCCAATCAGGATTTTGTCGGTAATTTCAAGATTGTCTGGTTTGTGACCAATAGCTTCCAATCTGCAAGTAACTGTGAGGACTCCTTCGATGAAGTTTGAGATTGAAGCAGATGAATCATGGGTGATGGAATAGAATTGTTGGCGTAGGAGTATCCTATTTGTTGCATTGTCCTTTTGGTACTCAGCAACAAGTTTGCTCCAGGCTTCTTTGCCAGACTTTGTGGTGATAATTGGTGAATGGTAGTTGGGGTCGGTGAGAAGCCATATGACAGCATAGACCTTTTGGTCGGTTTGATCCCAGGTGGAAGCCTTTTCACCTCCAGGCCTAACACTATCAATATGACCTCCACAGCCACTCAGCATGAAGTAGGTCTCTATCTCCTTCTGCCACTCATGCCAGTTGGTACCGGTGAGCTTTCGGAGCTGAGGCATAATGGTGCGATCCATGTTGTGAGCGAATGTTGACACACAAGGTTTTCTCTAACACAAAAAAAAGCAGATCACAAATAGACAGATCACAAAAGGACAGTTTCAGTGAGACTAGGTGCAACCAGGTCCCATAACCTGTTGGAAATAGAGGCGCAAAAGTGTATCTCCCATGACACGTCATATCACTACAGGAAAATTTTCTGCAGCATCTAACTACTTCCAGCGTTCAATGACATCGGCCTCAACACCTCAACGAAATATTTCAACATTATCCACAATGAGTAAAATTAGAATGAAGGAATGCAAATGGGAATAGAAAAATAAAAGATAGAATAATAGGAATATGGCCAGGGATAGGACAATAGGGAGTGCCCAACTATAAAACAATGGTTGCAACTGAGGATAAAACAAGGACAGGAAGTCCCAAGGTGAGGTGGATCGAGGAATGAGGAGTAGGCATGGTGGGATTAATGGATGGTGAGTGGCATAGAATATGTGAGTGGTAATTGATAAGGAATGTGGGTGGTGGATGTGATGAGCCAAAACCAGCGTACCAAGTGATGTGCATGCAGCATGGACACTTGTACGTGGACATGGGATGGCTGCTCAGTTGGCACTGCCAAATTACCAGGGTCTTGGTATGTGTACTTGATAATATTCTATGAATATGTGAGCCTATACACTGTCTGGTGTCTATGAGCCCTAAACTTCCGAAATCACTGATTCTATATTTTATCTTCCTTCAACCCATTCAACCCTATTAACACCAGTTCTTCACTAAAAATTCCTTCATCATCATTTCTATTATTTCCATTCGTTGTTTCTCAATCCCACTTCTGATTCAACATTTATTCTACATTGGAAAGAAGCAAAGTGCTCATGTTGCTGAGTGTATTCTTTGAGACCAGGAAGGACTTGGCCAGTATTTTTCTATATCAACAATGTTCACTTTTTGAACCTAACATTCTTCTTGTTTGTCATATTGTCTCAGCTTTGTCTTCACTTTTCATGTGATTATTTCATCCCTGTCCTTCACAGCTCTTATAGTATGCATGTAAAATAGTTTGGTTAAGTATTCTATCTCTTTGTTTTAAATGTGGTTCAGGAGGATAGTTACAACCACTTTTCATAGGTTTCTATGGGAAGATTAACCTGTCCATGACAGGTAGGCAGGTCAGAGGTCAGATGGTCAGGTTGCCATATGGCAGGTGAAGGTGGATAATAGAGACAGATGGAGACAGAAAGATGGATGGATGGCAAAGAACCGATTCTGAAGGGCAGGTGGTCAACTTGCCACAGAGGCTATATGATAATCTGTGCTAGGCATTCATGGTCTCAGAGACATTGCTTCAACTTATATGTTACACCTCCCTTGATTGTCTCTCCTTTATTTTGGAATTTCAGAAATACAAGTACAGTAAGAAGACTAAGTTGATATATGAACTAGTGAACAGTTCATTTAACTGGAGGTTTATATACATGTGGGATTTCCTTGTATTCTAAATATCTAGACAAAGAACAAGGATGGTAAAATACAAGGGGGCCAAAAACAAAGACAAGAACAAGGGGATGAAATATCAGAAACCTCAGGAACACTTGTCATGGATTGTATGATTGAAAATGTGTGAGATTGTAGGATCAGAAGGACAGAAGATTGTTTGATCTTCAGAGGTACTGCCAGTATGACAGAAATGGACAGATGGGACGTATAGCTGTCTATCACATCAATTTGAATCATGGATTATAACAACTGTTGACTGTGATCTATAAACATAAAAACATAAAATAAAATTAAACTCAAGCCTGTGTTAAGCCTTGAAAGATGCTAATGTCATGTGATCTCAGGTACTAGTGTAATAGCACCTTTGAACACAATGCTGATGAGGTTTGGCTCAGTCCAGTAAGCCAAGTGGATGTGGCTTGCCTTTAATGTACTATTGCATTGCACCCTCTTATTTGTGAGTGCTACTGAATTTTGGAGGGTGTTTGGGAGAGGACTGTAAAAGGCAACAAGTTCCCACAGTGATGTGTTCTTTCAACTGGGCCAAAAGGCCACCATGCCAGGTTATCTAGCATTAGTCTGCGGGCACTATTTAAACAGCAACTTGTTACATGTATTCACCAACCATTGCAATGGTATGTAACAGTACCTCCCCCTTAGGTACCGAGCCCTCGAGGTGCCACAGTGATGATATCTTAACAGGTTTCCCAGGGCTGTCTGTGGCTCCCCCCAAGCACTCTAATTACTGTTTGACATAGCAGACCCCCATGATGTCATGGACCATCATGTAAGCCAGGGTTCCTGGGGTCCAAGTGATTGCAACAACCCTCTAAATTATTGCGCACACAGGGATTTGAACCGCTGACCTTGGTCAACCTGGCATACTGTAAAAGGCAACAAATTCCCACAGTGATGTGTTCTTTTAACTGGGCCAAAAGGCCACTATGCCAGGTTATCTGGTATTAGTCTGTGGGCACTATTTAAACAGCAACTTGTTACATGTATTCACCAACCATTGCAATGGTATGTAACAAGGACTGAGATTATCAGTACTGAACATGGACAAAAAACTTAGAGAAAAGCAGAGCTCTGTGAGTCTTGGTTGATCTTCAGAATGGAGAATACATACATGAAATGCACTACTTTTATAATCAAAGGAATGAGGATGAATGACCATGGTATGCAACAGGGTAGCATAATAAATACATGTAAAATAAAAAGACATGGAGACAAGAAATGGAAAGTGGACAAACATGTCTGGGCATAAGTGAACTTACCAAAGTGAAGTGCAGGCATAAAAGAATAAACAAAATGAAAGAAATGGAAGATGGGATGAGCTGAGTATGAAGTGAATGTACTGAGCCAAGACTGACATATTAGTGACTTGTGAATAATGATTTAGTCACTTGTATGTGGGATTAGATGGTAAGCATTTGGCTAGTATGACTGAGTGAACCAAAGCTTGATAACATATACTTAATATCCTGTAGGCACACTGGCAGGAAAATAATCTATTTTCTCTTAGTGATTGGCATGGGTATTGGAAACCTGCGCAGGTAGCAGGTACAGGCAGCATAGGTGTTATAATGATGAGAAAGGACGTTATCGTAATTATATTAA
The DNA here is from genome assembly GCA_003314385.1 of Gomphus sp. MG54. Lineage (NCBI taxonomy): Eukaryota > Fungi > Basidiomycota > Agaricomycetes > Gomphales > Gomphaceae > Gomphus > Gomphus sp. MG54. The sequence goes on along the minus strand of QLPG01020237.1, from coordinate 16,672 downwards.
TCTCCCAATGGCAAGACAATTGGCGAGGTTTGGATTGGGGTTGGCTTCAACGTATTTGCATTGTGCCCACTTAGACCGCACGGTCCCCAAATTTCATAAAAGTGAAGTAGACGGAAGCAAACAGAGGACCTTAGTCAAAATCAAGATTGATTTTCTGACTGAAGACTGAACTAATAGTACAAGATCTTTTATACTACTTTCTAATCTATTAGGAGTCGAAGGGATTCCTATAATAGAATGAGAAAGCCGAGGAACATGAAAAGTGAGAAACAGAAATACTATGTCCCAAATAATGATCTCCTCCATGACATTGTTGAGTGACATGTCACTCAGATTCCCAATGAAGTTACCCTAAGGAACGTAATAGCAGATCGGACATAAAGGAGTGAACGGAATTGCAAACAGATGAAAATGAAATGAAACGTAATGAAAGATATTAAATGTAAATGAAGACGGAATAGAAAAGTGAGCATGTGGAATGTGACATAAATGAGTGGAGTGAATTGACAGGAGCATGTGATGCCAAGATGGATACATGAGGTGCATATAGTCCGTGGGCTGAGGGCATAATGTTGAATAGCGAGCGAGAGTGGAGTTGGGCTGAGTGGGCTGAATTGAATAGTCGGCTTGCCGGCGTACAGTTCCTGACAACAGGTAAGGGTCAGGGTCAGGATTTCCAACCTGGCCCAAACCTGTACCCATTCATGGGTACACTTATATAAGCAAGGTTCAGTGCTAACATCACTTATATAAGCAAATTTAGTGCCAAATTTTGATTATATAAATGAGGATAGCACTGAACCTCACTTATATAAGCGTACCCATGAAAACCCATACCCATGTGTTACAGGTATTGGTATGGATAGACATAATATACCTGCAGGTTACCTGTGCCAATCACTATTTGCTCTTGGGCTCTTTTTCAAATAACATAGACTATTTTGTTCTAAGGATGTGTGTTGTATTGATAAGTTCTACTATCATCAAAGAGATTGTTCATCACCAGGACAGGCCCCTTATATATGTTTATTTGTATTTCATATTCTGCAACATGGACATACATCCAGACACTGTTCTTCTGTCTATCATTAAGCAGATATACTTACAATGCAGGGACATCACTGGTGGGGAATTGGGAATGTCCCTTGTCATTTCTGGTCATTTTTTTGGGCTTAATCAGTCTGCAAAGTCTAAACCTCTCCTAACAAAAATATTCATTTAAATCTGCCATATCTTGGCAACAAAAAATATAATAATATTTTTGGCAGGCCAATCAAGAGTGAAATACTTCCAGTAATTAACTCTTGATTTGCAAGAATATTGAGCCAAATGGATAAACATAAAAATATGTATATTTTTGCCTATCTATGTATGGACCTACAAACTACAACAAGCCAGTAGCACTCTTATAAGTGGACCAAAGTCTGCTTAGGTAACTGGTCTGAAGATTGGAAGCCACACTCAACAATGGGTCTGAAGACCTGTTGAATAAGGTTCATTCTGAAGAGTGAACCCTACCAAAGTAGCAGGCTACCCCTTTAAAAACTAAGGTCAGATAAAAATTAGAAAAGTGGAAATAAACCTAAACCAGTCTAGAACTAATAGTTTAACACCCTTAAACTATTAATTTCATATGTAATGAATGAGATGCCTGACAAGACCTCCCTTAAATATTCTGTTTGGACAAATGACCTAGATCATAATCAATCAAGACACTTTGCACAACTATGTGAGGTTTCATTGAATCTTTATTGCAATACTCTTGTGATAACAGATTATGTGAATCTCCAGAGTATAATTTCTTAATTGGGTTCTCTGTAAAAATAGCCCGTGCAGGTGTATTTTGTTGTCCTCCTGCATCTTGTCAGAGAACTTGACTTGCCTTGGTTAATACCAAAGTTTTGTCACAGCTTCTCGGGTTCCAAAACAATCCCTGATTCATTGGATAAACCATTCTGTAAGAATGCAAACACAGAACAATCAATTTAACTCTGAAATACACCATTCAGAGCTTCGACCATGCATGGATGGTTTTTGATGCACTTATGAATTACAAGATTGCCATGATAATCTGAGAGGCTAGGGACATGGACTGTTACACCTGTGGGAAATAAGTTAAAGGGAGGATGATATCACCAGATTGCTGAACCTCCTTGTTTCACATCCTGTAAATATGGTCCAGAGTCTCATTGACAGTGACACTCATTTGCATGTATCCAAAATGGTAGAGGATGTTGGTGATTTGGCTATATACTCTGAAGAGGAAATTGAGGATGTTCTGACCAAGGGTCCTCATGGAATGTAAAATGGTCTCTCTGTCTCTTCTGAAGTTGTGTTTGGTGGATAGAATGTTAATGTTTTGATGGATAGCTTGTCAGTTGGATGCACTAATGCTTTACCCACAGTGACCTCATGAAACAATTGGAGTCACTTCCAGTCAGTCAACATGAGACTCACAATTGAATTATCAAAATAATTTTCCAGAAGCACAGCCAAGGAGCTCTCAGGATATTTCCATAGCTTGCATGTTTATTGAGAGCAATATCTCTCTGGGAGGCCATCCAATTGCCGCCGGTGAAGTCTAGCCACGCAGGGAACGGGGGGTTAGGATTATCCTCGTCTATGTAGACGTAATCATCATGTTTTTCTTCTTCAAAGGGGTGTGATTCATCAGTGTCGTCGTCCTCGTCAGACTCCGCCCAATCCAAAACTTCGCTGTTCGGATCTATTTCAGTAGTGAAGAATCCGTAGCACCGAGCGATAGAGGATCCTTGTAAATGTTCCATCTCTTCATAAAACCAAGCCTCACGGTCCAGCCGAGCAGAGTGGCGCTGAGCAGAGACTTTGATTACAAGTGGTGGAAGAGAAAGCTGAATGTGGTCGCCGCTGATGGTGATTGAGTATACAGATCCCACTTTTCCATGGCCGATGCGTTCAGGCTGTAAGGAAACATGGAGGCAGAGATCGCCTGGCGGAGGGAGTTTGGATGGCGGACGAAGAGGTGGACCACCAACTCTGGCCCAGGTACTTGGGACTAGCAGTGTTTTAACACGCTGTGGTGAGGTTCGAGAGCACATTAATGAGACAGGAGCCTCCTTGATCTTGACCAGACCATCGATAAGGATTGATGAGAAAGCATTCATTGGCTGAGCACAGAGGGTCAAACATCAGAAAACCTATTCTTCTTGAATTGAACTACATTTACCGTGAACCCATCCAGCTGCATTGAACGCAACTCTTGGGTGAAGGAACGTAAGAACGGGCTGTGGCCCCTGTGGTGTTTTCTGATCGGACTGTTATGTAAATTTATTGGTGGTCCCACATGTCTCGGTACATCGGCGAGTATACCAAGACGTGCGACCTGTGCCACGCAAACAGTCGGCTGACGGCATCATGGCATAAACGCATCATCGCTCATCGCTCGCTCGCCAAGTAAAAATAAAAAATAAAGAAACCTAAACGAATATCCGAATCTGTACTGGCTGCGTCTCACCGTCCACCGTCCACCTTAGCGCACTACCACTTTTCGTTAATGGCTGAACACGGTACCGGTTGCACTCAGACGACATTGTTGACACCGGCCGCACCCTGTGTATACACACGCGCATAGACTCACTCTCCGCGGGCTTCCATATCTAGCTTCCACTTCCTTCACAAGCAAAGGTCGACGTTCCTCATAAGTCTGATGAATTTTCCAAAGGATTTGCCTCTGCGCAACACATACACGGGGGGCGTACGTGGAAAGGGCCTTCATGGCCTCTCTTTGAAAAGTTTCAAGATGTCACTCGGAAAGACGTAAAGGTTATACACGATTTTCTCGACCCTATTCTGCATCATGCAGCTGTGCAACATGCAGCTAATCCTTCAAACTCGGATCTATGTGAAGACGACGACCGCTGTGGAGGATGGGATCAATAAGGGACCCAAGGAGGTTGATTTCGTACGACTCTCTTGGTTTTATCACTCGTTCAATCTGATCCGCTATGCTGCTCGTGATATCCAAAGCGTCCTGGGCAGAGGAATGGTCTTCAGTCAGGGAGTGGTTGGTAAAAGTGATGTCCACCGTACGAATCTCTGGGTAAGCAGAGAATAGACTTTTGTGAAGACTGTAAGTATTAGCCATTGCAAAAGCTAGTGGAAGACATGAGACACCTTAACCTGGCCATCTAGGTTCTGGAACGAGAAAAAATGTGGAATAGTTAGAAGTCAGACTGCCTTTATACATCGCGGACTGATAAATAATTGATGCAGAGGCTATCAATGTCACTTGAAGTTGACTAAACTGAATGATTGAACTTCACGCCAACTTCAATGCTGACTTAGAACTCCAAAAGTCAAGGAAATGTCATTAAAAGGGGGCAGTAGTTTAAGGAGATGCAGATGCAACGTATGCGTTAAAATTATAAGTCTGTGGTTCTTGAGTAAAATTGAATGTTATTGGTTTCAAGTTGATTAAAATCTTTCGATCTCGTGACACAGTGGCACACTGGCCACCTGGGTTGCAGGGCAGTTTGAGTTTCGACACACCACTGGGAACGTCAAAAGATCGGCTCATAGGGCCTGAAGTCAGGGTGACCTGTGCAGGCGAAACGGCGAAGACAACAGCCCAGAGGTAGTCTAGGGTCTTTGAATATAACCATCGTTGTTTAGCATGATTGCTAGAGAACAAGGCAAACATACTTACCCAACCAGCATTGTTAGGTCTAGGCGCAGCAGGTGTGATGGCAGTCGCTGAAGCGGGATGAGGTCTTGCCCAAAGATATATCTTGTCCTCGTGTATGACTGGATACGAACCGGTCTTGAATGCTATTGCATAATACTCTGTGATTTCAAGCCACCCTAACTCAAACTTGTAGATGTTATGTGATAGGAGTAAAATCCATGTCACATACCTTGATGATCGAATCCATTCACCCAAGCTTGAGTTAGGTTGGTCAGATCGAATAGGCCCTATGTAATGGGATTCGCCATAGTCTGTGCGATTTTATGTAAGATCATGGACGAGTTCGCTGCATAGTCTTATAAAGACCTAAACAGACTCACCGTTCCAGCTCAGAATTTGTGCAATATCAATGTGCACCCTGTTATCCACGAGCATCTCCCATAGGGTGTTATAGAGCCAATCATCGCAGCGATAAATCCAGTTCTTATTCCATGAATCAGGCCCATAATGCTTGAGGAATATGTAAACAATTTAGAGGAAAATAGCAAGCCAAAAGAAGAACGGTACGCACGGTGAAGAACCAAGGGCTGACTGCTGACATGTACGTCTTGCCGTTATTGATTGCTATATGTTGCTCATCACTTTGAAAATGAATATTGTGGTTTCCCATGGGCCAGGCGCCATTCCACTAGAACCGCGATAATGGATGCCGCAAAGTCAGTGAGTCAATCACGGAGGGAGGGAAAGACAAGCACATTGAAAGAACCATCTACAACAGGCTCTTTTATCAACGAGTTATCGAAAAACGAGGGAATAAAATGCACCTGAAAGGCGAAGATAAACAGTAGCCCATTTGACATTCCTAAGTTGTCGAACTTGTCACTTACAGGCGGCATTCCATCTTTAATAACCTTTTCCCAGCCAGCACCCACACTGCTCTCACCGAAGGTGAAATTTTCCCCGCCAAATGTACTAACGACTATTTTCCCCTTCAATTTCAATTGATTTGTACTCTTCGCACAAGATAATATTAAATCTCTCAATACATTTGCGTCCGATTGAGATGAACCTGGCAGAGAACTCATGTCGAGCGATAAGAATAGTTTAAAGGGGGAGCCCGCTGCAGCGGCAAAAGCAGCGGCGACCTGCTTTGGCTGCCATGGATTGGTGCCGACATTAAGAGCAAATCCATCGATTCCGTGTGAAGACGCGAGTTGAATATCCTCAGTCCATTCGGCAGAAGTATAAGACTGGTTGATAATATTAGAGAATTGTCGAAGTATATGATAGATTGTGATTCACATAGGTATTTCCAACCATGTGGTGAGCGACAACCAGCTTGGCAGGTTGAGATTGAGCGGACTTGGCTGAGACAAACACGAAAGGGACGATTCAATGGAGTGTGATTCGATTCATTACAAGTAGCTCACATGCACTCTTTGATAATAATGGTAGTTTCCATGTATGGCTTTTTCCTAGTTGGCCTGTAGCTGCCATCACTGTTCCAGGCAAATTCAAAGTTTCGGCAACAACCGGCAGTGGCTGGCACTCTTCATATGAAGAAGCAAGGGTGAGCTGTATCAACAATTCAAGACAAATATCTCCCCGGTGTGGATTATATCTTCTAGTTTCACGGAGATTGTATACAAGCATAAGCATCCAGCAGCCCTTCGATTCGCAAACTCGTTACATCCAAATAACAATCACGCTAAGAATTAGGTGAAACATATATCAATTATGACAAGCGAGTGCCTGGTAGAACGAGATTATTGTACCTCTGTCTTTCGTAGCACACCATTACACTCCAGGCTTTGCGTGCCTTATACCATCTCATAGGAATTGCCACATCGTTCACACTGATGAGAACACCCTATATTTCCTGAATGGCCACGGTCCAAAGAGAGACGTTACATTATACAAGGCTTTGACTATACCGATTTCAGGATCTAATTCAGTTTTGCTTATGACCTTCAAAGCTATGAAAAAAAATTCTGTCTCAATCCAATGTCCCAATCAAGACATAGCCCATTTGTTTCTCGGATGAACAATTTGGAGATATATTCGGGGAAACATCCACTTGATCGACTTGGGAATTATTGGTAAATAATAGGTTGATTCGTTATTTTAGCTGCGAGTCGGAGAGTTTGTTAGTTAATTAAAGTGTAATCAGGCTGCAGGGCGGACAGTATGATTTTGCAGCTGTGAAACCGACTGCCTTAATTCGCGCCGAATGAGGTTCTGCGAGTCTGAGAGGCATGATAAGAGTGGAGAATTTATTTGCGCACTTTCCTTTCAATCATAGCAGAATGGCGTCTAGGACGCTTAAGTCTACAAGGTATTCTAAAAGAACGCCACTATTTCATCTGATTGAGCCTTTTTGTGTGGCAGGGAATAATTTGGTGACTCCCCTCAACAAGATCTTCGACAGAGTGGCAAATGCTTTCGCTGTGTTTTAAAAGAAACGGTCCGTCCATGTATATTTTTAATGCTTTCTTTCCTCTTCACCATTCTAACAGCAATCCATCCTCGGTATTCCCCACCAGAATAGCTTGGAAATATATATGCAGCTTCTCGACATGCCTTAAGTCATCATAATATATCGAGCATCGACATGGGGGAAAACTAACACCTTTGCTTGTCGGAACATATATGGCCAAGGCAGATTGTATTACGATCAGCACAGGGCTTATACTAATGGGAAAATCAGCTCAAATGTCCGTGCGAGTAGAAAATGAGTCCTAACTAGGGAGTTTTTTGCATCAGGTGTCCAGCAACCTTGACCAAAGAGTTTAGAAAGATCATATGGTTCTCATCTCACCTTTCGCTGTCACCCTTGGCTAAAAATTCTCTGGTATATATGAGAAGAGCAAGATACGTCTCTTATGGCCAAGGATACTTGACACGGGGTAGCACAACTTCTTTGATGGTAGTGGCAACTAACGCCTGAAGTAATAGAGATTTCGTGCAAGGTATAGTGCTGCTACCGCAGGGTGTATCTACTACACTTCTTGATAGAGCCAGACATGCAGAGCGATATCGAAAAATCGTGTCATTTGACTCGTCACGAACTCGGCGTGACTGCTACAGTCACCAGAATTACAGCATACATAGAGGAGGATCTGAGACCAAACTACATCAGAAACTGTGGTTTTTATTTTTATTTTTATTTTTTAGGATGCCAGGTGTTCCAGAGGATGTTTGCATATATCTTTGGCTCCATATTTAGTGTGTAAACATATAGGTCTCTAATATATAGCAGCAGTCACTGACAAAGGGATCCTTAAGTTTTCCTCTTAGGGATTCTCCTTTGTCAGGTTGTACTTATCTAGCATGTGATAACAAGACAATGGGCTTCCTTCATGTGCAACTCCAATAGCTAGCACACAGCTGGAAAAGCTATGCTTTCAGTGTTAAGTAGCAGATGATGTAGATGGAAAGCTCACTGGCAGGATGCCTCATCTCTCCATTCTAGCTTAGGTGAGTACGTCATCTGCAGTCACTATTCGAAACACCCTTCAGGGCTGGTGGCGGTCCTATAAGTGTTTGTCCAAAGGCCATTAAGACAAGCAATTCACCAACTTGAAGGTAAGTACCCAATGATAGTGCTATTGTGTGTATTTCAGCTGAGAAAAATAATTTAATTTAAGCAAACAATCATATCATAGCTAGCTCTAAACCTTCCCTTATCGATCCAATGTGTGGTTTGCTATTTCCACCTACTTTTCCAACCCTAAAATTTCGATAAACACTTCCCTTTGGGTATCCTCCTTCTGGGTCATATGGGTTTCTTACTTGCTAAGAGCATATTTCATCCACTCCAGGTAACCGTTCATCTGTTGCAATGCTCCTTTGGTTATTCAACCGACCTTGATAATTCGTCAATGAGGCCACAGCACCCATACGCTTTGTCATACTTATGTATTATATCGACGACAATATGTGCCAAGCTAACAACAGAATTGCTTCTGGTGCTGTGCGTAAAGCCTCGTTAGTACTCTGGCGGTACCAGATGAGCAATTCATGATTCTAATTGTGTATGGTGAACTTTGTCGGAAAAAGATCTTAAGAGGTAGCACAAATCACGGTCAGCCTGGAGAACCAGACTGCTGCCAAACACTGGAATAGACGCGTAGTATCGCCACGCGCACAATTCTATTCGCCAGCTGTCAATCTGACGCTGGCATCGCCTTGGGAACTTGTAGTGCATATACCCACGTCTCTGCGTTCGACCCATCGACACCACCATCGTGTAAGGCAGCTACTAAACACTCTCATGTCCGAACTCGTGCATCCAAATCCACAATCTACGTCTTTGTCAGGGGGCATAAACCTTGAATGGCAAAATGTTACCTTCAGTGAGCATGGTTGTTGAGTAATAACTCAGAAGAGCTGAGGCATTTTCTTCGTCCGTTGCAGATGCAAGGGGTGACGTGAATATACCGATCACCATTAGTAAGTGCGTTGACCAGTTAGAGCCACTCACATCCATCCTCACTTTTTTTCAGACCCCCAGGCCGATGTATTAGCTCTACTAAATCCTGCTAAACGGGCATCTTACGACACACGTAACGCCGCTGAAGATGTAGAATTTCCAGGGTGTATGGAGAACACCCGTGTACGGATATTGGATGACCTCGAGAGATGGGCGCACGATGCTTCAGCTCCAAAGGTCTACTGGCTAAATGGTCAACTTGGAACGGGAAAGACAAGCATCGCTCACACTCTGAGCCTGCGTTTGCATGAGCAGATGATCCTCGGAGCCAGCTTTTTTTGTTCACGCTCAAGCTCAGCATTAACCAATGCAACACGGATCATTCCTACAATTGCCAACATGCTTGCTCGATCTAATCCCAGGATCCGAGCAGTGATGCATGATATCCTGACAAACACACCTGATGTTGCAGACCTCAACTCACTTTCTGACCAGTTCAACTCTTTGGTGATACAGCCCATTAAGCTCGTTGCAGAAAGCCAACATCTACCTGATAATGTTATTATCATAGATGCTTTGGATGAATGCTCAGAACCTAGGAGAGTAGAGTTGTTAATAAAGACAATCCTCAATGGTGTAGTGAACCTACCTCTGAAATTCTTCATTACCAGCCGACCTGAGACATGGATCACTGCATCCTTCCTTCATACTCCTGCACCTTCTCTTCAAGAATTTTCACTTCATAGAGGATCATTACATGACGATGAACAAACCGATATTGAAACATACCTGAGATCTTCACTGTCCAAAATAGCGACCAAGCGTGGATATTCTGAGCCTAACCTTCCTTGGCCAGCTGAATCTCAGGTAAAGAGTCTTCTTGACCAATCGGATGGATTATTCATATACGCTGCCACCGCCGTGCGGTATATTGATGACACGGACGTGAATGCCAGGACGCGGATTGCTGAACTCACACGATCGGCGTTGCCTCTCCCGTCTCTGGACAGTTTCTACAATTTGATTATGGACGGGGCATTCAGGAATTTGCTGATTGACACGGAAAAGATGGCGAGACAGGATGTGCTTTCCGCGGTGGTCTGTGTTCAAACCCCATTGACCATCGCTGGGATTGCTTCTTTGTTAGACAAGACCTGTGATCAGGTTGAAATTGACCTATCCCGATTTCGTGCGGTAATCCATATTCCCACTACAGATGATGGACATGTCAACATCTTTCATGCCTCATTCCGTGAGTTCATCGTCGATCCCAAGCGCTGCATATCGCACAGGGTAGATGTATTGGATGCGCACCATAAACTCGCCATCAACTGCTTTGGACACATGAATAGGTCGCTTCGTCGTAATATTTGCGACCTGGCTGAAGGTAATATTGGGACACTCCCTCATGATATCACAAATCCTGGCGTCATTCCGGAGGCCCTCCGATACTCCTGTGTACATTGGGCATTGCATCTTCTAGAAGCGCTTTCCCCTGCTGAGCCATCAACCATACTCGATGGGGTTTCTGTATTCGCCGATAACCATATATTGCACTGGTTCGAGTGCCTTAGTGCATTTGGGGAGCTAGAATCCGGTGTAAGGTCCCTTCGCAAGGCAAAAGAGGCGATATCAGTGAGTTCATTGTTCGAAGATGAATTCTAGCTCACCACTTTGGCAGAAATATCCAATAACGCACAGTAATCACGGGTTCCTGTTTGATGATGCTCGTCGATGCCTCCAGATGGGATCTGAGGCCATAAGCCACCACTGTCTCAACACCTACCGCTCGGCGTTGACATGGATTCCCAAACAATCTCTACTCCGACAGAAATATGCCACATCCTTCTGCAGCGGACCTCAAGCTAAAGTCGTCGTAGGTCTGGCTGATTCATGGGGGCTGGCATCCGAGCATGTCATGAGACACCGTGCAGATGTATTCTCTGTGAGGTTCTCTAGTGACGGCAGGCGAGTTGTATCTGGGTCCTGTGACAAGTCTGTTCGTATTTGGGACACGGCTACTGGCGAGTTGGAACGCATACTTGTGGGCTATTCAGACATTGTGTGGTGTATTGCCATCTCGCATGATGGGACACGTGTCCTGTCTGGTTCGGAAGAGGCGTCCGTGCGGCTCTGGGATACAAATACAGGAGAGACGGTGCACATATATGAGGGACATTCGCGTGCAGTCTTGTGTGTAGCCTTTTCACCTGACGGGATGCGTATCGTGTCTGGGTCGTGGAAGTCCATCCGGATCTGGAATGTGGATGCCAGGGAGACAGAGCGGGAGCTAGAGGGGCATACCGATTGGGTGCGGTCTGTGGCTTTCTCACCCGATGGTATACATGTCGTTTCTGGGTCGAGAGATAAGACAGTGCGAATCTGGAACGAAGCCAAGGGAGAGATAGAGCATATATTGAAGGGTCATTCAGAATTGGTGTGGTCTGTCTTTTTCTCGTCAGACGGGTCACATGTTGTGTCTGGTTCCTCTGACGGGTCAATACGCATCTGGACTGCTACCAGCGGGGACATGGTGCGTATACTGAAGGGTCATCCGAGTGAGGCATGGTCTGTTGCCTTTTCGCCTGAGGGGACACGAATCGTGGCTGGCTTGGCTGACTCTTCGATTTGCATCTGGAATGCGGAGACGGGAAGCATAGACCACGTGCTGAAGGGACATGCCAGTGGAGTCCGGTCTGTTGCATTCTCTTGTGACGGGACGCGCATCGTCTCTGGGTCGGCAGATTGCTCTGTCCGCATTTGGAATGTGAGCGAATTAAAGACAGACGGCGGATCAAGTACAGTCTCACGTGAAAGAACACGGATCTCATCCAAGATATCCCATGTTTTGAATATGATTCCGGGCAAGGGAAATCGCCAACTGACGGGACATTCCAATGAGGTGTACTCAGTAGCATTCTCGCCTGATGGTGCACGGGTCATTTCTGGGGCAGCAGACAACTCAATTCGGGTCTGGAATGCCAGCACCGGACAGGTGGAGCGTGTGCTCGAGGGTCACGCGGATGAAGTGAATTGTGTGGCCTTCTCCCCTGATGGGAGGCGAATCGTGTCTGGTTCGGACGACAAGTCGGTGCGGATATGGAGTCAGGCTACAGGCAAGTTAAAGCACACACTGAAGGGCCATTCAAGTCTGGTGAGGTGCGTTGCATTTTCACCTGATGGGACACGTGTGGTTTCTGGTTCGAGGGACCACTCTGTCCGGATTTGGAATGCCACAACAGGGAAGGTGAAGCACATACTTGAGGGACATTCAGATACTGTGCGGTGTGTTGCTTTCTCTGCTGATGGTACACATGTTGTGTCTGGCTCGCAAGACGGCTCAGTCCGGATATGGAATACGACCACTGGGGTAGCAGAGCATATACTCAAGGGACATGGCCCTTCTGTGACATCTGTTGCCTTCCTGTTTGGAGGAAAGGGAGTTGTCTTGGGTTCATTTTATCATTCAGTGGACATCTGGAATTTCACTACCGGTGAATCGACTCCATTGGCCGAATCCGCATCCATTGCATTGGCAGACGGAAGCCGAGTTACCCACATCTTCCCAGGTGAATTTCAACTCGTTGCCCCAGAGGAGCATCTTGTGTCCCTATCTTTCAATAAGGACTGGATTCTTACAGACCCTCTGTTTGTATCTTGCTATTTACCCCCCGAGTTTCGTGGTTTTTACCCATATTCATTCTCTAAATCCAAAGCATGTTTTGGATATGACTCAGGACAGCTTGTTATTGTAGATCTTAATTCTGTCCAGCCCTAATTTGCTTTCCAATAAATCATATAATGCTGAAAACATTTTAAATATATAGCAGCACTCGCTGACAGGGGGATCCTTAGGGTTTCCTCTTAGGCATTCTCCCTTGTCAGATTGTACTTATCTAGAATGTCATAACAAGATACATTTGACCTCCTTCATGTGCAACATCAATAGCACAAAGCTGGACAAGCTAATGTTTCCAGTGTTATATTGGAGACAGACAGAAAGTAGGAGATGCTGTAGATGGAAAGCTCACTGCCTGGATGCCTCATCTCTCCGTTCTAGCTTGGTGAGTACGTGATCTGCACTCACTATTCGCTATTCGAACACATTTCAGGGCTGTTGGTGGTCCTATAAGTGTTTGTCCAATGGCCATTAGGACAATCAATTCACCAACTTGAAGGTGAGTACGCAATAATAGTGCTATTTCAGCTCAGAAAAATAATGTAATTTTAGAAAATAATCATATTCCTTCTATTTATGTTTAAAACAGCAGTGTGTAGTCTGATAACCCCCTGGGTTATAGAGCCACTCGTCCATGTACGAGAATAATAACTTAACGAAATCATTGCGCAATATTTGCGCTGCGAACTAGGCACACAACGGTATGCTGCAAGTATGACGTCCTGGAATACTTGTTTTTTTTCATCTTGGTGTGTAATGCTCCGGAAAGCCATTCAAGCGTTCCAAATTCACACGAAACTAAAACCCTGCACCATTTGGTATGAATCCAAGATCATATACCCTACTCTCGAATTCGGCCAATCGGTCGTCCTCACCCCACAGTACGACCTGTATGTAAAAAAACACCTGTTCATTCATCAGAAACCCTGGCTAGAAGATTTTACACTTTACCTCTAACGGATCAGTTTCCCAATCGATTCCAATCGAATTCGGTATTGGAACTAACTTCCCCTGATCTCCCTCCTTGATGATTTGTTTCTCCCTTGGTCTTTCTTTCGGTGCCGGATCTTCCCAGCGCATATCAATACAAAGCGGGTTATCACCACCGCCATGAAAGAATGGCCGAATGCCCCGCTCCAATGCCGCACGTCGTCGTACCTCCTCGTTGCCAGGATAAATAGTCCACCCATCGTCATCGGAATTCGCCAACATATCTGCCTCTACATCCGCAGCACCGCGAGTCGCGGTGTCCGGATATGGTGCCTCACGCAACCGTCGAGGCATCATATCCGAACTGGAAAAAGGCGCTACAGGTGCGGGAGGCTCCGGATATGGAACGACTTGTTTGGTGCGTCCCCATGAGTAGTCACGATGTACGCCTGATGGTATTTGCTTTAACAAGTTGTAATGTATGAACGCGGGACGCCCAGCGTTGTCGTATTGCTGCATTGTATGACCGCAGAATTCGCCAGAGGGTGTTCCATATGGCAAGCCACCTGCACCAACATAACGTCCTGGCAAAGCCCACCGCTTCCTTAGTGCAAGCATGGCAAACCTGAGATACCGACCAGCGAACAAATAAAAGTGACAAATTAAAAAATAAATAAATAGAATTCTTCAAAAGTGCGGCGTGAGACCCACCGGAACACGTCCTTGTCTCCATCGCTAAAGTAAAACCAAAATTTCCAGTCAGTAAGCATGTACAATGACAATAGCATCGCGTCGAGGTGACGCCGCTTGTCAACAAGGATCTGTCCAGCTTCTTGTTCCCATTCATCGCGGCATTGTACGCCAATAATTTGCCAAATTGGGTTGCTTGCCGATGTCTTCCAATAGTCTGGGGCAAAATAAGCTCCGAGGCGTTTGTAATTTGGGGCCTCGAATAAGAGCTCGGGATCTATTGCAGGTAGATTGTCGGAATCCTTAAAGAGGCGTCATTTAGCGACGGAAGATGGGCGTTGGACTTAGAACGGTGTCACCAGGTAGATCACTTCTGCCCACTCGCATTCAACAATGCTCTGGGCTTTAAGGTGATAGTTCTTCGTCCTTGTTGGGTCACGATCTCTTCCGGACGCTTCTATAAGCTTCGCATTAAGGGAGCGCAGCTCCTGTACGATGGGCGAGCTTGGATCCGGTCGCTCAGATGGGAAGTGAAATATAGCAGCAGGAAGTGTGCAATTGTAGTGTTGTCGCATTAACCGGAGAGCCCAAACCACTCGAGCGAGAGTGTCCTAACGTTGTATTTCATGAACTGTGATATAGATGTGTGTTGACTGCAGTAACGTACCGCGTTCCCAGCAGTAAATACCATCCCACGACCTTTACCAATAAGTCCACGACCTTTTTCAGCCACTGGGATGGGATCAAATGCCCCTTCCTGGGCTTTCTGTTCTAGAAAGCGCGCCATACGCTCGCGATGACGTATAATTGTCGAAGAGTTAAGTGACGCCCATACAAGGCTGCTTTTTGCAAGGAGGTCTCTGTTATGATTTGGTATTACATTTGAACATGTCTACAGCCCCATTATCTAGGCATAGTACACACATCGCTATACAGAGACTTACCTCCATGTTCCAAGCCACAAATGCTGCGGGCTCCCATCCTATTCCAGGAGCGTTTCGAAAGGCCGTTACGCGTTCCTCAAGTGATGCATTAATAGATAAAGGGTACAGATGCGTTGGTGGAACTTCTCCAAATTTTGGTGCAGATTCATATGCAGCAAAACAATAGTTACGAAGAGGTTGAAGGGGCGACGACTAGAGTCGGCGATTTAAACTATGTACTGGAATGCAGCTGCAGGACAGTAGAGACAAACTCACTGAAATAAAGAGGGTAAATATAACCAAAACACACAGCACTGCTGTCAACAGAACAAACAACAGGCGTTTGGCAGCTGCCCCTCCGGGATTTTTTTTGATAAGATTTAGTTGAAGTATGAACCACTTAGCCCAACTTGACCGTGCGACCGGCGAACTAGTTGCGAAAGTAGGTAAGGTTAAGCTTGAAGGTGACATGGCACGAACAGTAGAAGGCGTAGCAGGCTGACTGCGGTCGACAATTACTGGGCTTCATCATTATGGAAGCGCTTTGCGTCATATTTCGGATATTAGCCTATCTATAAATACACTGTGGCTCCTGGTCCACCCGTCTAGTTCTCAGCTCCCTTGCCAACTCTTCTGATAAAGCATGCTATCTGTACGAGCTTTGAAGAAATATTATGGTGTTTCATTATGACATTAACATTTGTTGAAATCTCAATGGAGCTGAACAAGGACCGAAATATAACTCTTTGGCTTAACAGATGGAGATATACAAAGGAAGTGTGACTAATGTGACACGGCAACCGACCAATTATTCCAACAATGTCCAACAATGTAGACACCTTTACATAATAATCTCTTTTTGTCTCTAATCTCAAAATTTTACTAAAAAATATTTAAATCAAAATACTTAACCAGTTGTATGCTATATTCTCTATAGAGTTAACCAACTTGTGCCTGCCTGAAGTTGATCTTGCTTGAAAACCTTTGAACTCCTGACTGCTTCTTTGAGGTGATACCACAAATAGGAAGATGTTGCCTGTACAAACACCATTCTACAAAATCCAATCTTCTCTACCAGTGTCTGACATCGAGCAAAGGCTTTTTAACCTTGACTGCTGCCTTGAGATAGTTCCTTTTCAGTATATTCCTGAGTATGTAAATACACAGGATTCTGAACAATAGTGTTGATATGTTTAATAGGATTGTCTAGTTTGATAACATGTTGAAAGGGATGGAATGGCCTCTTGCATGATTGACTCACCCTACTAGTTTTTGCCTCTATCTCAATTGATCACTGACTATCTCACCTGAATGAAAGTCTCTAAAGACCATTGATACAACAAATACCTTCTTGA
>QLPG01020236.1:0-22156 GCA_003314385.1 Gomphus sp. MG54 | reverse complement strand
GCTACAGAGGTCACACCACTGGTATGTCCCTTGAGCACACGCTCTGTCTTGCCGGAAGCTACATGCCAAATACGGACAGATTGATCCCATGATCCAGACACAATGCGCGTACCGTCGCGAGAGAATGCAACAGACGCCACCGCATGTGAATGTCCTTCTAATATGTGCTCCAATTTCCAGCAATCCGTATTCCAAATACGGACTGAGTTGTCATAGGAGCCAGACACTATACGCATCCCATCACGTGAGCAGGCAACCGAGTTCACAATGCTTGAATGTCCCTTGAGTATATGCTCTACTGTCCCCGTAGTGGCATCCGAAATGCAAACAGTGGTGTCATACAACCCAGATACAACATGTTTCCCGTTAGGCGAGAAGGCAACACACCACACATCCGAATTAATTTCTTGTATGTGCTTTGTCTCCCCAGTGATGACATCCCATACCTGAGGAGTGGCATCATTGGAGCAAGAGACAACACTTGTTCCATTTGGGGAGAAGGAAATCATCCTGACCCAGTTTGAATCTCCTTGGAGGATATGCTCTACCTCCCCTGTTCTCGCACTCCAAATTCGAATGGAGCCATCAGTGGAGCCGGACACAATTTGTGATCCATTAGGCGAGAAGGCAACAGACGAAACCCGATATGAATGCCCTGCCATGATGCGCTCAATCTCCCCCGTAGTAGCATTCCAGATCCGAACTAAAGAGTCTTCACACCCAGACACAACACGTGTCCCATCAGGAGAGAATGCAACGGAGCGTACATATGAAGGGTGTGTCATGAGATGCTCGAATGATCCCCATGACTCAGCGATACCCACTACCACTCTAGGTAATTTACCAAAAAATGTCGGATAGTGATGTCTTATCAATGCTCGTTGAGGGACCCATGCAAGGGATGAGCCATACGTGTTCAAGCAGTGAACTTCCATCGGCGCAAACGCCATCTGCAGGTAGCGACGAGCATCTTCGAGTAGCAACGCGTGGTGGGAATCAATCTTGGAATATTTCTGGGAAAATGGTGAACTAAATTCCACTAGCATTTTGATTACTAACCGAATTGATTTCTTTTGCCATGCTGAGAGACCTCAGCCCAGATCCAAGCTCTCCAAGCGCACTCAGGCACTCCAACCAGTGCAATAAATGTGTATTCGCGAATGTCCCAAGTTCTCTCAGCATTGGTAGAATGTCTTCACGTTGGGATGCTAGAACCTCTACGAGATGGGAGGCCCAGTACAAGCTTGAGTATCTGAGAGTCTCAGGAATAACGCTAGGATCAGGTATTTCATGGGCTAGTCCGACCATGGCACGATCAGGTAAATTGCAGATATTATGTCGGAGAAACATATTCAACCTGTGGAGACACTTGACGGTCAGTTTGTGGTGGGTATCTGAAGTGTCAACGCTGTGTCTATAGCAACGTTTCGGATTGACGATGAACTCTCCAAACGAGGCGTGAAAGATGGTGATGGTACCTCTCTCGGTAACATGAATCACGGATTGCAAAGGCAGCAAGGCAAATTGAATGTCACGCTTGTCCAGATCCAGTAACGTTGCGAGGTGTTCCATTGACAGAGGTGTTTGGACACAAACTACGGTCGCTAGAACATCATGTCGGTTGGGGCTTCTACTCCCGGCCGGTTTGGAGAAAGCCAAGTCAACAATGTGCTGGTAGAGTTTGTCAATCGGCTGAGTATCAGATGGCAACATGAGAGTAAAACCAAGTTGGGTGATCTCTGTCAACCGAGACCTATTATCCTCATGTATCGCACCGATATAACGAACAGCGGTGGCAGCATAAATGAACAGGTCTGCGCACATATCGAGAAGAATTCCAAACTGATCCGCGGGAGGCCACGAAGGCAAGCCTGACGAGAATTGATCCATCGTTGCAATTTCATTCAATGAATTTTGGAGGTATGTGAGAATATCTTTTCGTACCACATCCTGTGTACCTTCTTGGAGAGATGTTTTTATAAAAACTGGAATATCCAATGAATGAGAAGGATGGGGGCTAAAAGCCCTTTCAATCCAACTCTCGGGTCGGCTTGTAATGAACACTTTGAGGGGTGTGTTGGCTATGCCATCAAGTATAGCCTTGATCAACATTTCTACTATCCCCAATGGTGAGCATTCATCCAAGGCATCTATAACAACAATATAATAAACCCCTTGTTCATCTCCAGTAGCGATCTTGACAGGATTGATGACCAGGAAGCGGAATTGCTCAGATATATCATTGAGATGAGCCACATTACGATTCCTCTTCAAAACTTCTTCTATGGCGGATTGCATTTTTGCATTTGATTCAGAAAGCTGGCTGGAGATTGTAGGAATAATGCGACGTGCATCCGTCAATGCTGAGCGAGAGCAGAAAAGCTGCCCCCAAGCATGTTTTGCGCATCTAGACGTTTGCAGAGGGTGTGGGCGATAGTTGTTTTCCCTGTACCGAGCTGTCCGTTGAGCCAATAGACGTTTGGAGTTGAAGGGTCATGTGCCCAGGCTTCTAGATCCGCCAATATCTGTACGCGGGTGTCTTCCATGCATCCGTGAGGTTGGTCACCTTCGGCCCACGGGTTTCAGTAGCGCTAACGGATCCTGCGAGACATCTGTACTGTCTTGAATATGGAAGCAGTGTCATCGAGCGGCGCCGCACATACTGACGGTATTCTGGCTGACGGTACTCTGAAAAACAACATCACCCTGCGTTTCTGAACAGAAATATGATTAGAGATTGGCTCTCAGATATATCATCGTGAAGAATCTCACTGATGGTGCTCCCAGTAGCTGTAAATTCGATTCTAGGCGACAACATCGATTATCGGTTCAGATGCAAAAGTTTCTGCTTGGGACTGACTTCGACTACGTGAGGTAGGTCGAAAGACAAGAATGTGTGACGTTGCAAGCACGGCGTGCGAAGACGATCCTAGCGCGAGAGCCCTATTGTCCAGTCTTAGGACTCCTTTTGCTTTTGGGGCAAACCAATGATTCTATTAACCTGAAACCCTATTTCCGTCTGGCTTTAATGCCCATACAATTTTGAAGTCAAAATTTGCGCCAGACCGCCATCACAACCTGGGGACACAGCCGGCGTAACGTATATATATCCCACACTCATCCTTAACAAGTGGGGAAGAATGAGTAGAAATGGTCCCACTGATCCACCATATGATCTGTAGTTGCTACTTTATCACCAAGTTCGGTAGTCTCACCATCTAGTTGTTAAATGGCCATAATACACAGGCTTTACAAGGAGAAGCACTTGGGAAGGAAAGCACTCATCAAACAGTGAGCGCTGGCATGAAACCTGTGTTGATATGTCATGAACGTGAGTGCAGCTAGGAAGGATGATTGGAAAGGCTGAGTTGGGGATAGAAGTCAAGACCAACCTGACCACATGTGGTCATGTGAATCTCTTTGTCAATTGACCATAAATGGGTGCACACTCTTCCATGAGTACATCCACTAAAGTGAGAAACTCCACATTCATACCTAAGACTTGTCAAGTTCTGATTGGGTGTTTGGGCAGGAATGGGAAAATGATGGTTTTTATTAAACAAGAGAAATTACTCAGCTGAGACACTTATTTTGTTCAATGAATCCTTTGTTGTGACGAACGGTGGAAGGAATGGGGAGAAGGGAGTGAGGGATGAGAAAAGAACCAAAACACATTTGAACACATATTTTGATTGAATAACATAAAAGAATAGTGTAAAGTAGTGTACAGAAAAGGTATTAGTGAGCATGCAATGGAAAGTAGTACAGAACACGGACTTACTAGTAGTTACCATGCAAGAGACTCAAACCGGCGGCAACTTAGACGCTAAGTGCCCGGATGACCAGGAGACATAGGGGCCAGAGGAGCCGAAATATGTGGAATACAGAAGGAGACAAAGGGAAAACAGACAGGAGGAGATAGAAGGAACATAGGGGAAGAGACTCACATGTAAAGGAACGAGAACTGAGGGAACTGGGACACATATATGCAGTCACCGAGGACAGATGACTGAGAAACATGAGAATGAGACACGAGACACGGCTCAGAGAGGCGATAAATGTTGCAGACAAGGAGGGAACAAAGGGAGAAGTTGTTCTATTCAAATGGCACCACTGACAGGTGTCATATCTCTATGAAGATTCCATCGGGGCAGCCCACAGTGGGCCGACCCTGCATATGCTCCACAAAATCCATTAATTACAGTATAGTAGACCTCCTTGATACAGGATACCTCCTTGATACAAAACAATTTTCCAAGGTCAATTCTGATTCCAGTAATACACGGTTTTGCACAAAGAATCTACTATATATAAGCAACATTTAATCCAACCTACACAAGGAAGGGAGAAGAATTGCATTCAGGAGGAATTTATTTTCATCTAAAATTTCTCAATTTTGATAGCATACAATCTTAAATCAGTAATTGCTCAATTTTTCTGAGAGATTTTGTCATAGAGTGTTCACATTAGGGCAGCTATGCATCTCCTATTGCTAATTACAAAAACTCCGAGTGGGGTTTGACCTAAACTGACCTTAATCTGACCACAAAGATATTGGGGCTACCAAAGCATGACATGCAACATGCTAATAATACAAAGAAATGGATGACTAATCACCACGGGCTGCAAATTCTGCGCATGGAGAATTAGATGTCACGCTTGTATCAAGGACCTATACCTGTGACATTTTGACCTGTTCCACAAAATAATTTACTCTGCTGTAACAAAAGGTTTTTTGCCCCTATAATATAGAGCAAAAATGTTCTCAAGACACTTCTTAGCTGTAATATAATTTTTTTTAAATTTAATCTACAAAATTTTGAGCTAAAATTGAGCTTGACTGAAATCTGTATCAAGGAAGTCTACTATACTGTATGGATCATATTTTAGTTACAGGATTCACTTGTATAAAGAGAAAGTAACTACAATGAATATTACCAGTCTCTCATACCGAAAACCCCCTACACTTATATTTGATATCTACTCGACGCGCTCACGTGACATCAAGCTGCATTGGGTCAAATCACTACTCATCGTCATTCAAGGCTGCGGACCCAGTGGGGATAATTATATAGGTGCTATACATCACGCTCACGCCTATATTAACCTGCTTCACTGTTGTGGATCACCTATAATCAACCTACACGACCTACGGTCACATCGCCACCAGCTCCTCGGACCAGCGCTTACATACGATCGACCTGCCGTGCACCATCTGCGTAAGAGCATATAATTACATAGAAAATTAGCTACACATCCTGTAGCTACAATTCCTTGTACCATAGTAACTAGTCCATCTACTAACCATTATTCCCCATTACAGTAATTAAGATCCTTGAGTGCAAGACTTTTCCCTTAAATTGAGTCTAAAGCGTATAAAAGATAGGGCAGAGGTTTGATGGATTCTGGTCCAGCCCTGAGCTTGGCTTAAAGATCGACCATTTAATTTCCTGATGCTATCAAAATACCATTCCGACTCCTTTGACATGGATTTGAACAGCTGGAATACACATTCCTGTCCTCAAATGCACACTCTCCAACCAGACAGGATCCATTCTGAAATACAATTGAACCACTACCTTTCCGAGATTACAATGTCATTGTTCCTGCCAAGTGCAGCTATGGGCTCACTACAGGATTGCACCATTCCATATGCTCAATCTTGTCATAGACCTCATGGCCCAGTTCTCATGCTCAGACATAGCATCATGGACTTAGGGTTTGGTTCACCCAGTGCTATGTGCTGTGCTCCAGTATTTACATGATCAGGGAATCGTTCATGGTGATCTTAAGGGGGTGAGTGGATTCCTCCATGTTTCGGGAACATACTTATCTAGGATTGCTGCAGGCTATGATGGTAGACAATACCAGTCACGCTAAGTTAATTGATTTCGGTCTTTCCCATCAGATTGATGCAGGTTCCTGTCTTTCGAGACTCACACCATCCATCCCGCCTCTCGACCCGCTGGAGTGCCCCGTAATCAATCGGTCCACCCACTTTAGGCTGGTGACTTCTCCCTGTAAATACAGAATACCCAGATATATATGCCCAGGAATAATACGTAGAATGTACCCCTTGATGTCTGATCGATTGAGGTCATATGATGTGTTTGCAGAATAGAGCATATATGAACTTTGACTCAACCCATGTTGAGTGCAAGTATTATATCTATTGATTTCACCCTGTCCTCATGGTTAAGGACTTATTTACTCATTTCAATTGAAGGAGTACTCATGAAGCTGATCTACAGTTATTTAATAGAGATGAATGTCAGCAGTATATGTTTAATTGGCTTGCAGGTCCTGACTCCAGATGAAAATATGCTTGTGTTCAAGAGGAGTGACAAGAAACCACTGGATTATGATTTATACAAGGAGAAAGATTTACAGAATGGAAATTGTTAGTCTGTTTTTCCTATTTGCAGATAGGGTTAGGAAAATGATCTTACGATACATATGCTGGCAATGAGCAAATCATTATTTATGAGCTTCCTTTATTACTTATGCAATGTATGATATGAGAAGGGATGAAGACAAGACATATGGTGTATCAGACAATTTTACAAAATATTTTCAAGTCAAGCCAAGTGATTT
This sequence comes from Gomphus sp. MG54, assembly GCA_003314385.1. Classification (NCBI taxonomy): domain Eukaryota; kingdom Fungi; phylum Basidiomycota; class Agaricomycetes; order Gomphales; family Gomphaceae; genus Gomphus; species Gomphus sp. MG54. The sequence goes on along the minus strand of QLPG01020236.1, from coordinate 15,562 downwards.
AAAGTCCATCATCAAGTTGAGTCATGTCAAGCCGATCGTGGCCTATAGCCATCAAAAATATATGCACCATTCAACATTCCATTCACCATATTATTCAATGATTTTTCTGTATTTTCCCAACATTCAGTCAAGCTCTATTTTCCATTCCTTCTGGATTTGGCCATAGTCAAAGGGCCCACCTGAATTTTTCGTCCTGGCATCTACTCTTGCATGTTGATACTCATTCTGTAGAATAATATAATGTATGATTCTACTTATACATACATAGACAAGCCCTTCATTTGAGTGGTCATGTTGCTGAATATTCTATGAATATGTAAGCCCATACACTGTCTGGTGTCTATGAGCCCTAAACTTCCAAAATCACTAATTCCATATTTTTTCTTTCTTCAATGCTATTAACACCAGTTCTTCACCAAAAATTCCTTTATCATGATTTCTATTATTTCCATTTGTTGTCCCTCAATGCCACTTCTGATTCAACATTTATTTCACATTGGAAAGTAGTCAAGTGCCCAAGTTGTTTAGTGTACTCTTAAAGACCAGGAAGGACTTGGCCAGTATTTTTCCATATCAACAATGTTTGCTTTTTGAACCCAACATTCTTCTTGTTTGTCAACTTGTCTCAGCTCCTCCTTATTTTCACTTTTCATGTGATTATTTCATGCCTGTCCCTCACAGCTCTTATAGTATGCATGAAAAATAGTTTAGTTAAGTATTCTATCTCTTTGTTAAGTCTGTGGTACAGGTGCTTAGTTACAACCACTTTTCATAGGTTTTCATGGGAAGATTAACCTGTCCATGATGGGTAGGGGGGTCAGAGGTCAGATGATCAGGTTGCCATAGGGCAAAGGTGGATAACGGAGACAGGTGGAGACAGAAAGATGGATGGATGGCAAAGAATTAATTCTGAAGGGCAGGTGGTCGACTTGCCACAGAGACTATATGATAATATGTGCTAGGTATTCATGGTCTCAGAGACATGGCTTTAACTTATGTATTACACCCCCCTAGATTATCTGTCCCTTCTTTTGGAATTGCAGAAACTCAAGCACAATGAGATGACTAAGTTGATATATGAACTAGTGAACAGTTCAGTTAACTGGAGGTTTATATACATGTGGGATCTCCTTGTATTCTAAATGTCTAGACAAAGATCAAGGATTGGAAAATACAAGGAGGCTAAAAACAAAGACAAGAACAAAGGGATGCACTATCAGGAACCTCAGGAATGCTTGTCATGGATCACAGGATTGCAGATGTGTGGGATCACAGGATCAGAAGGAAAGAAAGTGGTTTGATCTTTAGTAGTGCTTCCAGTATGACAGAAATGGACAGATGGGATGTATAACTGTTTATCAGATCAATCTGAGGCATGGACCATAACAACTCTTGACTGTGATCTATAAAACATAAAAACATAAAATAAAATAAATCTCAAGCCTGTGTTAAGCCTTGAAAGATACTAATGTCATGTGATCTCCAGTACAAGTATAATAGCATCTTTGAACACAATGCTGATGAACCAAGTTGATGTGGCTTCACTTCAATGTACTATTGCATTGCACCCTCTTATTTGTGAGTGCCACTGAATTTTGGAGAGTGTTTGGGAGAGGACTGAGATTGTCAGTACTGAACATGGATAAAGAACTTAGAGAAAAGCAGAGCTCTGTGAGTCTTGGTTGTTGAGAATAGAGGGTATTTACACTTTATTCTACACGTGATTATTCCCACTCTATACTATGCCGACATCCACTTTATTCCACAACAACCTGCGACCGGATTCACCATATGCGTATGTGACTGTCACATATGCACAGTCTCAGTACGCGCAGCTGCAACATGCACAGTCGCAGTATGCGCAGCTGCAATATGCACAGCCGCAGTATGCACAGCCGCAGTAGTATAGTATCGTCTAACTCCTATGTAGAGTACTATAAATTCTGTGTAGTAGTAGTTACAAAAAGTAATCACAAAAAATAACAACATAAATCAATCCAACAAACAATTCTCTACCCCGGTAGTCAATTAAGTTGTCCAATACTTCTAGTCATATCCTCAATAGATTAAAAGTCTCATACCTCTAGTCCAGCTAGTTCTAGCTGACTAGATCTATTCGACGCTTACTGACACCGGGCCAAACATCACACAGATTGCAGAGAAACCAAAGAACTCATCATCATATTCCTAACGACATTCTTTCTACAGACCTACCTCACATCTATCTACCGACACTATGACCTCCAGCATAACCGACTCAACCCCTCTTCATGACATTCACCAATTCCGAGACACGCAGTCAAGACTTACCAAGAAGAATTGGATCACTTGGAAAGGAGAGTTGTTAGCCATAGCGAAGGAAAGAGGACTTCATAAGATTATCACCGGTACCGACATACTTCCTACCATTAACGACCCCACCGTAACCACGACCGATGGAGTTCCCTATATTGGGAACATTCTACTTACTCAGATTGTCAGCGAATGGCATGAACGGAACGACTATGCATACTCACAGATCATCCTCTGCATCTCCAACAACCTCCGGACCCTGATTGATCACACAGGCATTGCCTCTGAGGCATGGAGAGTCATAGCGATAAAGTGCAAAACATTGAACAGGATCATGACACCGGCGCATGAATCAGAACCAATAAAGGCAGAAAAAGAAACAACAAGACTCACTGTAATTCCCCATCGACAGTCACACCCCACTACGACACCATCCTCCACAGCAGAACACGGACTACACGATGGGCTAATCGACCCATTCAAAACCGATATCGGAAGTCGATCCATACCGAAGTCAAGGAAAGAGCGCAAGATACAAGAAGAAAAGAGAGAGAGAGAGAAGGGAAACCCGAATCAGCAGCATATGGAAGAGGAAGAAACCAGCATGGAAGAAGAAATCAGCGAGGGAATAGACATTGAGAACATTACGTACCCAAACCGCGATGGAAGGAGGAATGGCAATATTAACACCGAGAACTTACCATCAAATCGAACCAAGCAGAAAGAAGCAACAAGAGAACGAATCATAGAAGAGAAGAAGAGAGAGAGGGACATCGCAGAAAGCACTGAGAGAAAGATCAGAGAAACAAAACATACGAGGACAGAAGCCTTACCATTGGATTTACAGATCACAGTAAACAAAGCCACATATTCACCGATATGCCGCGATATGTCGCATGCAGCGGACGACGAGTCGTTGAGGCTGTCAGGTAGTGAACGAAATATGGCAGATCGAGGACACCACCACACGCACCGGAACATCGACCGTAGCATCAATGCAACCGATAGGCGACGGGACGTACATCGAGAACAAGAGACCGCGGACAATCGTGCAGACAAGAACGAGGAGGAGAGGCCGTGTACCGTAGTGAACAAACCGGACGCGAGCGCACAGATCAAATCAGTGCAAACGGGATATGTCGAAGGGAATGTTACAGAGGAGGCAGAGGAGAGAGTCAGCGATGCATCAGAGAGAAACAGAGAGGCGACTTACCCGCTACCAATCAAACAGGCGCAGGCCACAGAGCCTAACGAAACATCGAGGCAGATGAGCGCAGAATTGGAGCGAGCGGATCGCGACACGTCGCGTACCGCAGGGATTAAGTCGTCGAACGATCTGACCAGGACCTCAAGTTCCACGTGGACTGAAGTTACCACGTGAGTCGAGAAGAACGCCGTAACGTTGATAGACCCCATGCAACCTATCATAATGTCGAAGGAACCGGATGTGAATCCAGAACATAGCCTGATCAAAACAGAGTATATCGAGCATGCAGAAGAACGGTCGTACATCCACAGAAATTCCAGAGACATGAAACCGCCTTCACCACCGTCGAATGAGATGACAATGGAGGGCACCACAAGTCGAAACAGACACATGCACGTGACATTGACACGTACCTATGGATATCCTGGACTGGCGACACCAGTATCTCGACCTAATAGACGGTTACCAAAACAGACTGGATGAAACAGAAAAGCGAGGCCGCGTAAATCTTCCTGGTTTCAAGGGGAGCAGACGCAGGACCTGCAGTACCCAGGCGAGAGAGATGGAACCCGCAGGCTTAGAGAAGTATTTAAGCCACCAGATCTATTAGGAACATTTACAGCATATCATGCCATAACTGATCTAGAAGGACCAATGTGGCAGTTCTTACAACACTCTGCCTGGACCCAAAACAGGCAACCTTTGAACTGTTTCAACAGCAATACTTCACCGTCAGTCCATGCGCAGCGCACCACCTCATCATATCACCCACCGTCTATGGGCGACATCATCAATATCAAATCGTACGTGCCATTCGCATACGCGATCTCTACTGTCACGTCACCACACGCGATCTCACTGGCATTCCCGGATACCGTATCGCTTGCAGTCAATGCACGACGTTCTCATTATCGCGTTGCGTACGGATCTACATACGACATCGAGTTGTATACATCATTTGCACACGACTTCCCCTACCACCTCGCACACGCCACTTGCATCATGGCCCCTACTCTCGTGTTATACATCCCAATGCGCCAATCGCGAACGCAAACTCCAACGCGCCATCATCGCTTACCAGCACAAACGCTGACACGCCGGCTCCTCCTGGAACAGGATTCAAGGGGAGCGAATCCATCAATTCACGAAGATTAATTCAGGAGACTTATAGGCAAACGTCTCCAGACCCTAGTTCTACTAGGGGTCCGGGGAGTTTGAAGGGGAGTGTTGAGAATAGAGGGTATTTACACTTTATTCTACACGTGATTATTCCCACTCTATACTATGCCGACATCCACTTTATTCCACAACAACCTGCGACCGGATTCACCATATGCGTATGTGACTGTCACATATGCACAGTCTCAGTACACGCAGCTGCAACATGCACAGTCGCAGTATGCGCAGCTGCAATATGCACAGCCGCAGTATGCACAGCCGCAGTAGTATAGTATCGTCTAACTCCTATGTAGAGTACTATAAATTCTGTGTAGTAGTAGTTACAAAAAGTAATCACAAAAAATAACAAAATAAATCAATCCAACAAACAATTCTCTACCCCGGTAGTCAATTAAGTTGTCCAATACTTCTAGTCATATCCTCAATATTGGTTGATCTTCAGAATGGAGAATACATACACAACAATGCATTCCTTTTATAATCAAAGGAATGAGGATGAATGACCATGGTATGCAACATGGTAGCATAATAAATGCATGTAAAATAAAAAGACACAGAAACAAGAAATGGAAAGTGGAAAAACATGCTTGGGCATAAGTGAATATACCAAAGTGAAGTGCAGGCATAAAAGATAAACAAAATGAAAAGAAATGGAAGATGGGATGGACTGAGTATGAAGTGAATGTACTGAGCCAAGACTGACATAGTAGTGAGTTGTGAATGATGATTTGGTCACTTGTATGTGGGATTAGATGGTAAGCATTTGGCTGGTATGACTGAGTGAACTAAAGCTTGATGACATGTACTTAACAGCCTGCAGGCACACTTGCAGGAAAATAATCTATAGACTATTTGATTCTAAGGATTGTTAATGCATGTATTGATAAGTTCTACTATCATCAAAGAGATTTCTCATCACTGGGACAGGCCCCTCATATATGTTTATTTGTATTTCATATTCTGTAACATGGATATACTGTACATCAAAACACTGGTCTTCTGTCTATTATTAAGCAAATATACTCACAATGCAGGGACATCTCTGATGCATTGGAGAAACTATTCTGTGAGAATGAAAACATGGAACAATTAATTTCAACTCTGAAATACATCATTCAGAGCTTTGACCATGAATGCAGAGGTATCACTGATGCCAACAAGACTGACCTCTCAGCCCTTACGGATGCACTTGAATCCTTCAGTAAATTCACAAAGGGCAATACTTACAACATAGGCAAGGATTGGCACTCCAGTTGACTGCTATCATGAAGTTATTATGTGAGCCCACCTATCATGCCTCAGTAATGCTGAAGGTACGGACGGGAACTGGCCAAGTCCTGCAGGCTAGTTGTAGTGGCTTGGCTTCAACATGCTCATGTGTTATACTCTACTTTCCATGTATGCCACTGATTTAGGACAGATGAGATATGAGAGAGTGTGTCGAGAGTCTCAGCCTGAGTAGAGGACTCTTCTAAGGAGTAGGAGAGAGAGCAGGAAGGCATAAACCTAGTTGATACTCAGACTGAGGAACTATTTACATGCATTGACTACTTATATAGGTTAAGAGGCAGAATGTGGAATAAGGGTGGCATAAGACATAGAGAAAAGAATAAGGTATGGAGACCATGTGGAAGTATTGTCCACAGTGATCTAGAATAGAACAATAAGATATAAACAAGAATAAAACAATGAGATATGACTGATAATAAATGAGTAGAAGTGTGAGTGAGAATAGAACAATAGAGGGTGGCCAAATATAAACCAATAGGGCTGCGGCTGAATGATAAATGACTAGTGGATGTCCCGAGGGAAAAATCGGTAAAGCAAGGATGGAAAATAAAAGAATAATAAGGAATAGATGGGATGGGATGGGGAAAGTGAACCAAATGATAAACCAAATGTACTGAGCAGAGACCACCTACTAGTGAGGAATGACTTAGGGTTACTCACTGGTGTGTGGGATTAACAGTAAAGGTTGTTCGGTCAGTACTACCGAGGAACTGGAACTCGATCTTATGGGCTTGACACCACCCATGTCTATGGGGATCACTGCCCAGCATCACACTCTGACTTCCAAATGGCAGTTAAGGAGATTAAACAGGTGATCTATTAGGAATCATATGCTGGCATGCCCAACTATTCAATTCAGTCCGCTCAGCCTAACTCTGCCCTCACTTGCCTATTCATCCATATGATCCTCAGCCCTCAAATTCTATTGCACCTTGTGTATCCATCTTGGTGTCACATGCACATATCAATACACTGTCAAGCATTGGTTACTGACGGACTTCGGTACTGCCGAGGGGTGTTGTCGAAAGGTCAGGCGGACTATGGCCAAGTCCTGCAGGCCAAGAGTAGTGGCATTGGCTTCAACATACTCGTGCATTGCACCCTACTTGCCATGCGTGCCACTGTATTTGCAGCAGACAGGTACTCGGGGGGATGCTGAGGATGCTAGCCCGAGTCGAGGACTTAACAGAAGAGAAGAAGGTAGAAGGGCCTAAGCCTAGTCGATACCCAGAATGAGGAAATATTTACATGCATGTCCTACTTATATAGGTTAAGAAGTGACATGTGGAATAAGGAATGTGGGACAACAAGGTATGCAGAGCATGTGGTTATTGTCCACAATGAGTAAAATTAGAATGAAGGAATGCAAAATGGGGATAAGACAATAAAGGATAGGATAATAGAAACGTGGCCAAGGATAGGACAATAGGGAGTGGCCGACCATAAAACAATGGAGTCGTGACTGGGATAATACAAGGACAGGAAGTCCCAAGGTGTGACGGACTAAAGGTGAGGACAAGCAGTGTGGATGGTGGATGTACCCAGCGGAGACTGGCATACCAAGTGTCATGCATGTGGCATGGACACTTGGTTGTGGATATAGGATGGTTGCTCGGTAAGCATTGCCAAGTGGTCGGGTCTTGGTACATGTACTTGACATGCATCCCCTCTATTTTCTCCGATGCAGGTCAAGGCCATAAAAAGCAAACTATCCCTCACACTTCTATGTTGATAACAATTTCTTTGTTGCCATGGCTGACTCTTTTGAAGAATGCAATGAACTGATTAATGACATGCTAGATCAGCAGGAACACTGGTCTGCTTCACACAATTCAAGGGCCGAGGTTTCAAAGTTTCAATGCCTTAGGCTCACACGTTGGAAAGGCATCACCTGTCACGACTTCACCAGGCATCACATAGGCCAAATCATCCCCTGAATCCAATATTCCAGGCTCCTTGGGGTGGATATTGACCAGGAACTATGCTGGCATCAACATGCCCAAAAAGCAGTCAACAAGGGTATCAAATTACTGCTGATGGTGAACCGAGTTATCAGACCCTTGTTCAGCCTACCAGAATCATACATCCACCGTTTCTTTGTAACCGTGGTTCTCCCCAAAGTTAAATACACCCTCCTGGTATAGTATACACCCATTAGGACTCACCCAGAAACTGGTCACAAGTCAGGCTCAGTAGGTCACACCAGGCAGTTAGAAAAGATACAAAGATCCAGATGCAAGCTGATGACCGGAGCCTTCTACTGTATTGCTATGGATGTCCTCGAGTTGCACTCTGACATACCACCCATTCAGGTTAGACTTAGTGACACATGCTATAAGGATGCCCTTTGTCTGGCCCACACTCCCTGAGTCCCATCCCCTGCACAATGTTGTATGCAGGAGTTTCTGCCATCACCCCTGCCATCACCCTTCCACCATCCATGACCTCCTCCACCACTTCAATATCAGTCCCATCACCATGGAAACCATCAAGCCTGCCTGCCAACACCCTAGCTGGCAACCACAATTTACAACATACATATCCAAGGATGCAGATGAAGCCATTGGAATCATCAGATCAAGAATGGATGATTTAAAAATCTTCAAAGATGGTTCTAGTCACAGCAAGAGTGTTGGAGCTGTCACAGTTATTGTCAATTCCATGTACCAAGTATCTGGTAACTTGGCACTGCTGACCAAGCAATCAGTCTATGTCCATGTACAAGTGTCCAAGCTGCAGCAAGTTACTTGGTCTGTTGGTCTTGGCTCAGCACATTCACCATCCACACTCCTCATTCCCATTCCTCATCCACTCCTCCCTTATTCACCATCCATTAATCCCACACATCCACTCCTTATTCTGGGTCCCATTCTACTACAGGACTGTCAAGTACACGTACCGAGAACCATCCACTCGGCAATGCCAACCAAGCAACCATTCTATATCCACGACCAAGTGCCCATGCTGCATGCATAACACTTGGTACACTGGCCTTGGCTTGGTACATCAACCATCCTCACTCCTTGTCCTCACCCTTTAGTCCGCCTCACCTTGCAACTTATAAATTGGGCACTTCCTATTGTTCTACCCTCGGCCACATTCCTATTCTCCTATCCTTTATTGTTCTATGCCCATTTACATTCCTTCATTCTAATTTTACTCGTTGTGGACAATAACCGCATGCCCTGCATACCTTGTTGTTCCACATTCCTTATTCCACATGTCACTTCTTAACCTATACAAGTAGGACATGCATGTACATATTTCCTCATTCTGGGTATCGACTAGGCTTAGGCCCTTCTACCTTCTTCCCCTCTGTAAAGTCCTCAACTTGGGCCAGCATCACCAGCATCCTCCTGAGTACCTGTCTGTTGCAAATTGGTGGCACGCACGGCAAGTAGGGCGCATGCACAAGTAGGTTAAACCCAACACCACTACTCTTGCCCTGCAGGACTTGGCCATTGTCCGTCCGACAACCCTCGGCAGTGTAGTGACGAAATCATATTGAGTGGCATTGTACAAATTTCCTACACTAAAACTGTAATATCTCCCCCAATCACTCCCAGATCAAGGCTCAACTTTTCACCACAATTCTATACACCATGAAGAACCTGTACGAATATTTACAGTATTTTAGGAAGAAGTTTTGTGTAATTCTATGTACCCGGCCCCATACCTAGCTAGCCCCATGGTCCAGAACAGCAGAGAATGAATGAGATACAGAAGGGGAAGAAGGGAAATAAATAGGAGGACACACAGGGGATATAGGGGAATGCACTCACATGCAGAGGAACGAGAAATAGTGAAACCAGGGCGCATATATGCTGCCACCGAGGACAGCTGACAGAAAGACAGGAGGGGAGGACATGGGACGAAGGAGATATTTGTTGCGCACAAGAAGGGAACAAAGGGAGAAGTAGTTCTATTCAAATAGCACCACTGACAGATGCCATATCTCTATGAAGATCCCATTGGGGCAGCCTACGATGGGCCGGCCCTGCATATGCTCCACAATTCCCATTAACTACAGATCATAGTTACATCATGGGATACATTTGTATAAAGCTACTGTAGTTACAAGGAATTAACAGATATGAAAACAATACTTTTATCCCCCATCACTAGCCACTAGGTTATACTTGAAACTCATCACTCGCGCTGAACCAAAGGTTTAGCGCCGAGTATACACCTACACATTTAGGACTCAAACCCTTGATACTCGTCGTACCAATATCCAGAACCACAGTTGGGTTTATAACCTCATATATTATATTAAACCACTACACATTATACTTGACTTGCGAGAGAAGTACAAATCTCCAAAGTGGCGCTTTGGCGCCCAGACCGGTTCCCCGGAACGGCGCCTAAGTGGAGGTGAAACCCGGGACTTAGCCTAGGGTAGAACATCAATAGCACAAGAGTTTCTCTAGCGATAAATAGAATAAAAATCATATTAAAATCCAGGCAATCATTATCCTATTTGTAGTGACGACTCTCTGATATTCTAGCATGGGAAACTCCAGAAAAACCTAGTTTACCACTCCAAACAACAGGCAGTACCAAAGTCCGTCAGTACCCAAAGTTTGACAAGGACATTCTACCCTTGTTTTATCCTTGGCCATAACCCTATCATTTTATACTTGGTTGCTTTCTATTATCCTATCCTTGGCCACATTCCTATTATCCTATTTTCATCATTCTATTCCTGTTTACATTTCTTCATCCTATTCTTGATCATTGTGGACAAAAACCACATTCTCTGCATACTTTATTGTCCTACATTCTTTATTCCACACCTTGCTTCTTAAACTATATAAGTAGTGCATGCATGTACATGCTTCCTCATTCTGGGTATCAACTAAGCTTAGGCCCTTTTACTTCCCTCCTCCTGTCAAGTCCTCTACTTGGGCCAACATTCTCAGCACTCCCGAGTTCCTCTTCCATCTCAAATTGGTAGCACACATGGAGAGTAGGGTGAAACACATGAGTACATTGAAGCCAAAGCCACTACTGATGGCAGGACTTGGCCACTCCCCATCCGATCACTCGGCATTACCAATGCCTGACAGTTATCCTAGCATCTGGCAGATCACTACAGTTATGTGTGGGAAAAGACTCATGAAATATAGTATTTGATGAACTGGTGGGAGTGATATTAGCATTGGAACTGGCAAAGAAGCAGTGCATGATAAGATCTCTACTAATTGCCCTTGATAATCAGGCGGTAATCACATCTCTACAGGACACATGCAGCCACTCTGGCCAATACTTATTGGACAATGTTCATGACAAAATCCATCACCTGGGTAAGTCACACAGATCCCTGAAAGTACATCTAGAATGGGTCCAAGGGCACAAGGATAGGCAGGAAATGAAGAGGCAGATATGCTTGCCAAGGAGGCGGTGACAGGAGTCTGCTCAAGTACAGAGGACCTACCACTTTCACTTTGATGCAAACTCCCTGCCAGCATATTGGTACTCAAGGCTTCCCACAAGAGCATAATACTATCCAGATGGAAGGCCATTTAGGCCAAGTCACCCAGGTTCAAAAGAATGTCAAGAATTGACCCCAAGTTGCTGCACCGGCACCTCTACAAGACTCTCAGCACACTGCCATGATGGGCTACCAGCATTCTCATTCAGCTCAGATCAGGGAATGTAGCCCTAAATGTATTTCTTAAAAAGATCAGGGCAGCCAACTCTGCACTTTGTGATGTGTGCTGGAAACCTGAAACAGTAGCTCACTACCTCATTCACTGTTGCAAATACCTAGAACAATGCAGTTGGCAAAGCCAGCCACTCTATTCCTAGACTATTAAGAGATTCAAGACTCATTCTACACACCCTACACTATATTCAAACCACCAAACATTTTTGTGACTACACCGATATCACACCAAAGCAATAACATGCTACCCCCTCTGTCTGGCCTTCATTCCAGCAGACTCAACCCCACATAGGAACCTAGTGCCCCATCTGCCTCCCTGGCTTGTACTCCAGTCAGACTGCACCACAATACCATACATAGCCAGTGACTACCCCCTGCCCCCTCTCTTCCTCATCCCAGTCTTATTTCTCACTTGTCAAATTTTCTGTCATTCTTCTACCTAGGGCATGGGATAGGAATGTATTTACACCATAGTTATAGTGCACCATAAGTGCCTGGTGCTTCAAGTACTTTAATTGATACTCTCTCTCTCTCTCTCTCTCATGATCGAATTACCAAAATAATTCTCCAGAAACACAGCCAAGGAGCCCTCAGGATATTTCAATACCTTGCATGTTCATCAAGAGCAATATTTCTTTAAGAGGCCATCCAAGTACTGGCCACAGATCCAGGCTCAACAGATGGCCAAAATTCCAACATGCCTCCTGAATTTTCAAAAACAGCCTGGATGCATACTTTTATCCCCAATGGTATTAAGCATTTTTCCAAGTTATCCACATATAAGAACAGTTTTGGAGTCATTGTATCTTCTGAAGACACTATGTTCATTTCAAAGAGTTCAAGCAGGCCAGGTCTGACACCTTGATAATTCAAACTCTCTTATGACTCAGAAATAATTGACCATCATATGAAAGAACATCCATTTCAATCTAACAACCACTGCTGTAGTGTAAAGGACTCACCCTATATTCGAACACTCAATGTATTTGAACCACATGCTCCATCCATTCACTGACATCTCAAACTGGCACCCATCCAGTCTGAGTATGCTTAGGATGATTCCAATGGCTCCCACGGTCCAAGTACCACCACTGCTGCCCATTGAACTCCCAGGACAGCCTATTGTAGCATCATTAGCTACCATACTTGAGCAACTTAGTACTCTGATATACAGAATTGCTCTCCCTAAGACCAAGACTGCTAAAACAGTGACAATATCTCTTGATGCCCTGCACCAAAGCTGCAACCTCATTTCCACAGCCCAATCGATGCTCATAGATTCACACAACCTACAATTAACCAAAGTTGACAAGCATCTGGATGCTATCTCCACCCACTTAGGCCTTCCAAACACCATGAAACCCACTGGGAAGCACATCTATGCAGCTGTCCTTACCTCACCCACTCTGCCAGCCCCACAGCCAACTCCTAAAACACCATTCCACAATATGTCATTTGACCTCACACTTGTGCAATCTGATTGCAACAATCCAGTGCTCTCAGGCCTGTCTGATGAGGAGCTAGGAGAGGAAATTGCCAGAGCCATTGAAGATGCCATTTGCTGGTTTGAAACAAGGTCATACACACCAGATGTATTGAGATTTCTATCTGGAGTAGGTCAGTCCAGACCTCTATCTCTGGGTTCCTTTCTCTCGGCACAGACACTGGTGTGGGACATCTTATTTCACTCCTTCAATTCTTTTGTTCTATTGTTAACAAGGATAGAGTGGCACAGAAGGTGGAATATCTTTTGTCTTCATTCTTTTGTTTTGCTTCTCCTTTTATCCCACATGTTCCATTGTTTGAATTTTCTATAAGAGTGAGCCTCTTTCACAGTACTACTTCAGACCTCGAGACAAAGTCTGAAGTGAGTACTTTCCCTTATTATAATTAGACTTTCATTTAGACTTACCATGATTATCTAGTTATATTTCTGTTTAGGTAGCTACTGCGCAAATATATGAGACCTCGAGATGAAGTCTGAATCATATTTCTGTTTGGACTTTAACAAGATACAGATGCAAATGAGGACATGGAGAATATCCCACTGTGAATCATTGCTGCAGGTCGACACTGGAGTGGGGATATTTGGCTCACTACATGCAGTGAAGCTGAACAAATATATCTTGCCTCTACAGCGCACTGTTGGCTCCCTAAACTCTCTGATCAGCTCTCTGTTTCCCAAAGACTTTCCCAGTCATCATTCATGGTATCCCCACTACATTTGACACCTCACGAGACAGCTGCAATGTAATCTCTCTCATTATCCAGAATGATCACATCTAGGGAACGGCACGGGTCACCCACGGGTCAAATGTGGGTGACCCGCACCCGACCCATGGGAAACCCGAACCCGTCAACCCACGGGTCGACGGGTGTCGGGTGCGCGCCGCACCCACATGTGCCATAGGTGCATGCGACATACAACACAAACGCGCCATACGCGCACGTGATGTACAACACGAACGCGCCGTACGCGCGCGCGATGTACAACACGAACGCGCTGTACGCACGCGCGATGTACAACACGAACGCGCTGTACGCGCGCGCGATGTACAACACGAACGCGCTGTACGCGCGCGCAACATACAACACGAATGCGCCGTACGCGCACGCAACGTACGACACGAACGCGCCGCACGCGTGCGTGTCATATGCATGAGCGTAAGGTGCGTTGGTGTCAGCGCGTGCGCATATGGCGCGTTGGTGTCAGCACATGCGCGTAAGGCACGTTCGTGTCGACGCGTTGATGTTGGCGCGTGCGCGTGCGTGTCGTACGCGCGTACATAGTTGAGGCGGCGGGTTGGGCCTGGTCACGGGTGCTCTCAGCTTGACCCGCACCCAAACCCAAGGGCACCCGACCTGGTGACCCGTGCGGGTTACCCTAACCCGTGCTATTCCCTAATCACATCATCACTCACCCCTTGACACTCCAACAGATTGAACTCCGCTCCCACCCATGGAAAAATCAGCAAACTAAAACTCACATGTCTATAATTCTCTTCTTTATGGATTATATGCATCGTATTCGTCGTATGCACCGTATGCACAATATGTGTCATATGCGCCATATGCATCTAGGGAATCGCACAGGTCACCCATGGGTCAAATGTGGGTGACCCACACCTGACCCATGGGAAACCCGAACCTGTCAACCAATGGGTTTTTTCCCATGGGTCGACGGGTGTCGGGTGCACGCCGCACCCGCACGCACTGACGCAAATGCGCCGTACGCACATGCGACGTGCGACATGAACGTGCCGTACGCACATGCGACGTGTGACATGAATGTGCCATACGCACATGCGACATGCGACATGAATGTGCCGTATGCACACATGACGTGCGACACGAATGTACCGTACACACACACGATGTGCGACACAAACACGCCGTACGTGCACGTGACATACAACATGAACGCGCGATACGCGCACGTGACCTATGACACAAATGCGCCACATGTGTGTATGTCATATGCATGTGCGGACGGCGCATTGAGATCGGCGTGTGCACGGACGGCACGTTGGCATCAGCACGTTGGTATCGGCATGTTGGTGTCGGCACGTTGATATTGGCGCGTGTGCTGTAGAGTTGCTCTAGGTAATTAATACCTAAAAGCCTGCACGCACCGGTCCTTTTCTCTGGCGGGATCTAGCGCAGTGGTTTGGCACAGCTGGAATTGGTTCTGTGACTTGGCTATGTATGAACGAAAATAGAACGTGAACGAAATATGGTGTGATGTGACAGGGATGTGACCTTGATGAGACGCAAATGTGTCACACTGACTAAGACTTGGACTTTGACTTTGGGACTTGAATACAATAGTCTAGACATTTCTAGACTAGCCTGGACTTGGACTTGGAGACTTGACTTGGGCTTTAACTTGTGAACTTGTTACTTGTTATTACAGAGGTGAGCCAGAG
>QLPG01020233.1:1846-13382 GCA_003314385.1 Gomphus sp. MG54 | reverse complement strand
ACTCACCTCCTCAGTATAGTCAATAACTGAGGAGGGAGGCCTTGCACGGGTTGTGTTTCACCCGCATATACCCTACAACCAGCCCTTGACCCTATCGAAGGTTTGAGCCAGGCTGCTGGTTCCAAATCCAGGGAGCTGGCCACATGCGTCGTGTCGTACATGGGTAAGTGCCCGTAAGTAGCGTATATAGTAGAAAATGAATAGCTCCCTCAGTATTGAGGGTAAAAATACAAATAAATGAGAGGAAATTTTAGAATTTAAAAGCACACAGTGTGATACCAAAATCGATATATAAATACAATATATTGAGATTGGTCTCTCAGGGGTGAGATACAAGTTTGCACCCAACATATAAGTCGTGTGTTATATCTGCGATATAACTCTGACATCCCGGACATCTGACATAGGGCACTACAAAGGAAACCTACTCCAAATCAAGTCCGAACCTACATTGCCATCTCCGAGCCCGACCAGCATCGTTATTCTCGGCCCTCAGACATCTTCCCTTTTCGTCGAACAATAGTCTTATTGTAACACCAATGTATATTCTTCTTGTACTCCATTTTTGTTTGTCTTGTTGTTCTCTTGATCATTCCTAATTAGTTACAATAAGGATCGCATGTATAAATACCTCCAGACTTCTGTACTATACCTTAGTTCGAATATCGACTTGTATTCCCACTCACTCTTGAACTCCAAAAACTTATCTTCTCCAAACCTCCGAAAATAAAGGACTGATGATCGAGGAGGGACCAACATTAAAGTTAAAGCCAAGTCCTTACGACTCCGAACACACGACTTGGACCGACTTACGTCAGCCCAGACCTAATGCAAACTCGGACTCTAACATCGTGGAATGTATGTAGATAGTTCCTCACTCAGAATATCAAATTAGTTCGCACCCCTTTGTCTGTTTCCCATCTCTAAAGTACTTCACTTGAGCCAATGCCCTTGGCATCCTCACGAGACTCCTCTCAATCCAAATTAGTAGCATGCATGGAACAGCAGGGCACAACGCATGAGCACATTGAAGCCTAGCCACTCCAAAACAGTTTGTAGGACTTAACCAATTATCTCGGCATCACCGAATCCTAACAGGGTGAGTGATTTGTGACCAAATATTGCTGACCGACAGATCTAGTGATATGACAGACGGATGGTTGGACTTAAGTTGTCTGGATGGAAAATCTAGTGAAGATGTCTATGCAGTTAGCAAGCAGTACTAGATCAAGGAGGGTTCTAAGACGGAGCATAATCATAAAGGAAATTTTCGAATAAACTGTGAGCTGATGCTGATTGATCAAGCATGCCAGACAGGATGCCAAGGGTGGGGCAATGCCTCCCGGTTGGCAGAAAAGACTGAAATTCTTCTGAAGTGGATGGTTTCCAAATCTATACTGGTACTTGGTCAAAAATGCTAGGGCGTGGATTTGTCTTGTTGGATACCTAGTAGTCAATTCAGTAGATTTGGTAATGCCCAAACTGGTGGTATTGTTGGAGAACTGAACAAAAATGGGTTGGTCGATATACTGGGACCTTTCTAGGGGTAAGATGGTCTGATGAAACTATGAGCAGATCCTGATTCAAAGCAGTTAGAAAGGGTTACCAGGGAATCCGGTTCCAAATAAGAAGATAGAAAGATCATTAAAAAGGTGTCTTGTGGGACCATATTTGTAAGGAAAAAAGGCATGGAAAGTAGTTTGATTCTGGGTATATTGTCAGGCTTCCGGAATTCTGTCAAGCTGTCGAGCTTCGGTAATGCTGAGGATGTGGATGGGTAATGGCAAAGTCCTGCAGGCCAGAAGTAGTGGCTTTGGCTCCAACATACCCATGCATTGCATCCTACTTGCCATGCATGCCACCAATTTGGGACAGAGGAAGTACTCGGTGGATACCAAAGTGCCGGCTGTCAAGACTTGGTGAGGCCAAGAAATCGGTCAATGTCCTATAGGCCATTCAGGGTGGCTAGGCTTCAATGTCCTCATGTGTTTCACCCTGCTGTTCCGTGCATGCCACTTATTTGGACAGGAGCAGTACTGGCAAAGGGGCTGAGGGCGTCGGCTTGAGTGAAGGACTTGGACAGGGAAAAGGCAGACGAAGGGGTCTAAGCCAAGTTGATATTATGAGAACTCTCTACATACATTTGCTACTTATATGGGTTAAGAAGCAAGATGTGGAACAGGGTGGCATAGGACTCCTCGTGCCGTTACTCTACGCCATTGGTATGGCTCCGATATGCTCATGGAAATGTTACGGTCATCAGCACACAGTGAGCAGCCCAATTTGCTGCTGCATGTGATATGTGACCCTGCAACAACCTCCCTCCCTTCTTGCACTATTACTCTGCACCGTTGGTATGCCTGCGATATGCTCATGGAAATGTTACGGTCGTCGGCACATGGTGAGCAGCCTACTTTGCCGCTGCATGTGATATCTGACCCTGAGACAACCTCCCTCCATTCTCGTGCCATTACTCTGCACCATTTGTATGACTGTGACATGCTCAAGGAAACATTACGGTCGTCGGCACATGGTGAGCAGCCCACTTTGCCACTTGCAGGGTCTGATGCAAAAACACTGACCTACAACATTGTGCACCAAGATCGTCACTTGCTCACGACTCTCATCACCACTGGCCACGTGTGCAATTTACACAATGAGATTGTCGCTCGCTCATTGATACCGGCCATGTGAAGCTAAGATTGCTCAATGCTGTATGCTGTCACAACTTCTACTTTTTCTTTAATGGCTGAATACAGCACTGATTTCACACGGATGACATTAACACCTGCTGCACCCTGCATACACCCATGTTACCCAGGTTATCGCTTACACATGCACCCAACATTCCGGCGGCAATGGTGGTCAGGTGATTACAGTGACAGTGTGTGTCATGTAACCATGTTGCACAACCATCGTGCTAACCTCCGGATTGTAAGTACACTCTCTACACTTTTTATCTTAGATTTAGTGTTATATTGGTTGAGTTTATACGTTGTAAATAGTGTCATATCAACTAAAAAAAATAAGTCAATGTGTTAAATTGCTGGAGTGAAAATCTGGTGTGACTGCATTGTCTCACATGGTTGCATGCGCACAGACCGCAACGTACTTTTTCTTGGCCAGCATTCCATCTCCGCATCATCCTCCCTTAAATTTGTGGCACAACCTCCTCCATTCACTCAGGTACGACTCATTGGATTATTTGATCAATGTGTTAGCCACAATTCATGGTGCTCTATTTGTTTGGTTGGACAGACAAACATCAACTCCTTCTCATCCTCCATTACATTTTCAGCACCACCTCCTCCCTTCTAGGTATGAGAGATTATATGATTCTTTCAACATGTTATGGCTGAGTGCTGGTGCTTTCAATATATTTGACAGACACTCTCAATTATCTCCTCATCCTCTTTGACATTTTCAGCACCACCTCCGCCCTTCTCTGAGGTGTGAGATTCTTTGTTATTCTCTGGATATATTAAGGCTAATAGACATCACTTTCCCTGTATTTGACAGACACACTCCATCTCTTCTGCTTGAGCTTAGCTGAAGCTTAGCTGCTCCTCCACCTGGGTTATAGGTTGCCTTCCTTGCCCCTCAGGGTTGGCATAGGTGATCACTTAGTTGCAGATCACTGACTAGCATACCCACCAGCATCCTTACTTAATAACAGTAGTGGGGTCCCACATGTGTGTGCAGGGGTATCTGAGGTGCTGATCAAGCCCAATTGAGTGTGAAGTGCACCTGCATGGCCTGTAGTTTGCTGTAGCCAAGTACCTCTCATGGCTCATATGGGGGGAGTGGCTTAACTCAGTTTCTGTTACATATGGTAGACTCAGGGTGGCTGGCTTTAGTCCACATTATCCTTGCTATTCTGCCTACAGTTCCTGAGTCATATACAAGCCTTTGAGATCTCCCTCTGTCTTGCAGTGAATTCCTCCTTGGTGAAATCCTGCACACATATTGTGGGGAGGAGGACCTTTCCCTTTTGGTGGACCTTGGACCTCACTTCTTTGCTTGGATAGGTTCTTGGAGTTAGTGTTGGAGTTTTTTTTTTACAGATATTAGCCTAGCCTGTCCTTCTTTTTTTTTAATATTATTGTAACTCTCTATTAGTATCCTGTGAGTTGTTTGCCATACACTGATGAGTATGAATATTGATGTATATGCAAATAATAGGATGTTTTCTACACCAGAAGCGAGGTAGACAAGAAAAGCATGCTGAGTATGGTGAGCAGTTGGCAAGAGCATCACCTTCCCAGTATCATCTAAGGGAACCTTCGGCATGTACACCACATCTCCAAAATCCTGGTAGACCTATAAATTTACAAGATATTCCCTTGGGTTCAGCTGGGGTTTCATATTTATGTGCCATTGCTCAGAGTCTTCCTGTTATTCAAGGTCCTCAGCCAAGAACTCATACCTATCCATCTGTTCCACTACTGCCTCAGCCATTATCTTCTTATTCTTCAAATGATATCCCATTGGGGACAGGAGGTGTGGCTCATTTATATGCTCTGGCTGTACCTCATCCAGTGAGATGTGAACCTGATTCACCTCCAAGAACATTTATTCAACCTCCTCCTGTTTTGACTGTTCCACATCCCATTGGTCCTCTTGCATTAGGTCATCATATACATTCCCCTTCACTTGCACCACTGCCTCTTGAACCTATGCCAGAGCCTTTGCTATATGATCCTCAGCAAGATGCTCCATTGGCACATCAAGCTGTTGATGAAAATAATATTCCAGGTGACGATCTGGGTTTGCTGAATGTCAGATGTTTGGATTGTCATGCATGGCACTGGATTGCTGAACGACTTACAAATTCTTCCAATCATTCTCCTAAATTTGGGATTTGTTGTTCGGCAGACAGAATATCCTTGCCATTATTGCCAGAGCCACCTGATATTTTGAAGACTCTTTTATACAGTCAGGACAACAGGGCAAAACAGTTCAGAGAACATATACATCAATACAATTTGTCCCTGGATTTCACATCATTGGGGGTTAAATTGGATTCTAGCATCTTAGGCCATGGTCCTTATATCTTCAAAATTCACGGAGAGGTTTATCACAGACATGGATTGCTTCTTCCACTTCCAGGTGAACAGCTGTGTTATGCACAGCACTATTTTTATGACCCCAGTGAGGCTTTAGGATATCGACAAATCTGCAACAGAAACATTTTAGACAATGTGGTGTTGAATGACCTTCAGAAAATGATGCTGTTGTCAAATCCTTTTGTCACTCTGTACCATCAAGGCCTTGAAAGATTGTGCGACCATCCAGACAGCAATAATATTGAAGCCAGACTCATATATTGGTGCCATACAGATGTTAGACGATATAATGTACCATCTGTGGATGAAATCGCAGTTGTTTTGCCTGGTGAAGGAGATGATGAAAACAATAGAGACATCATCATACAGTTTCAGGCCTTGGTACTACCGATGGTACTGTCAGAACCAGCCAAGTCCTACAGGCTGGTCAGGGTGGCTTGGCTTCAATGTACTCATGCATTGCGCCCTGCCTCCTGTGCGTGCCACTAACTTGTAATGAGAACAGATACTCAGGAGAATGCCGAGGATGTTGGCCTGAGCAAGGACTTCTGAACAGAAGGAGGAGAGTAGGGAGGCATAAACCTAGTTGATACTCAGACTGAGGAACTACTTATATAGGCTGAGAGGTGGAATGTGGAACAAGGGTGGCATAAGACATGGAAAAAAGAATAAGGTATGAAGACCATGTGGAGGTATAGTCCACAACGATTAGAATAGAATAATAAGAGGTTAAGACAATAAAATATAAGCGGTGAGATTGTGAGAAAGGAATAGAACAATAAGGAATGGCCGAGAATAAAACAATAGGGCCATGAGTGAGTGGCAGGGAATAGTGAACATCCCGTGGGTAAACGAGTGAGGGGGAAAGGAAAGGAGTGTAGGGATGATAAAGAATAGGGGTTGGGGAGAAGGATAATGAACCAGGTGTACCGAACCAAAACCGTACACCATGGAATGATGTGAGTGGGGGTCGGTTGGTTGGTACTGCCGAGTAAGTCAAAGCACGATGTATGGTCGTGACATACAGCTTAGAAGTGGTCCCCTTTCTATAATTGGTAAAGAAAACCCCATATATGCCCCCTTGCATGATGTTTTGCTGTTTCCTAGAGGAGAGATAGGCTGGCATCCAAACATTCCTCTTCGAACCCTTGCATCTGCTACAGAACCAGAAGCTGAACAGGAGTGTCAATGGCTAAATATCACTGATATTATCTTTTTGTTCATGATGGTGAAGCAGATATGCTCTTTAAAGCTGGCAAACTCTTTCAACAGTATATTGTTGATATTTGGGCAGCTACTGAACAGTCCTGACTAAAATGGTTTCATCTACACCAGAACACAGTGCAGTCTGAATTGTATAACAAGGTGGTTGATGCATTTGCTAGCTTGGATAATGATCTTGCACCACATTCTTTGGGGAAAAAAGTCATCCTTCCTGCCTCTTTTACTGGGAGTACCAGAGAAATGATGGTAAATCTTCAAAATTCTCTGGCTATTTCTAGGAAATATGGACCTGCAGACACTTTCCTAATCATGACTGCCAATCCCAATTGGGAGGAAGTCAAAGCTGCACTTTTTCCAGGACAGAGGCCTCAAGACAGACCTGACTTGGTGGCATGAGTTTTTCACCTGAAGAAAGAGCATCTTATTCATTGTATCACTGAAGAGAGCATCTTAGGGGGGACGATTGCATGGGTCTATACAATTGAATTCCAAAAGAGAGGGTTACCACATATGTACCTTCTCATATGTTTTGATCGACCATTTAAAATCAAAACACCTGATGAGGTCGATTCTTTGGTTTGGGCTATCTTTCCAGACCAAGAAACCTATCTGAGGTTGTATGGCCTCGTTTGTGAAATGATGACTCATGGACTCTGTGGCAGAGATCACCCAAACTCACCATGTATGCAAGATGGTCATTCTGCCAAACATTTCCCCAAACCTTTTCATGATCAGACATCAGTGATGAGGAAGGATACCCACTCTATCAGTGTCCTAATGATGGCAGGAAACATCTCATCAGAGGCTATGAGATGGATAATTGCCATGTGGTTCCTTACTGTCCAATGCTCCTCCTTGTCAAGTACATGCACTGAGACCCATCCACTTGGCAATGCTGACCAAGCAACCATCCTATATCCATGACCAAGTGTCCATGCCGCATGTATAACACTTGGTACACCTGTCTTGGCTTGATACATCCACCATCCACACTCCTTGTCCTCACCCTTTGGTCCATCTCACCTTGGGACTTCCTGACCTTGTATTATCCTTGGCCGTGACTCCATTGTTTTATAGTTGCCCACTCCCTATTGTCCTATCCTTGGTCACACTTCTATTATTCTATCCTTTATTGTTCTATGCCCGTTTGCATCCCTTGATTCTAATTTTACTCGTTGTGGACAATAACCACATGCTCTGCATACCTTGTTGTCTCACATTCCTTATTCCACATGTCGCTTCTTAACCTATATAAGTAGGATATGCATGTACATATTTCCTCATTCTGGGTATTGACTAGGCTTAGGCCCTTCTACCTTCTTCCCCTCTGTTAAGTCCTCGACTCGGGCTGGCATCATCAGCATCCTCCCAAGTACCTGTCTGTTGCAAATCGGTGGCACCCAGGGCAAGTAGGGCACAACACATGAGTACATTGAAGCCAATGCCACTACTCTTGGCCTGCAGGACTTGGCCATTGTCCACCCAACACCCTTCAGCAGTACCAAAGTCCATCAGTACCTGAAGCTTGACACTCCTTAAATTTGGATGACATATTAATGTAGAGCTTACGTTCAATGTGTGTTCCATCAAATACATCCACAAATATGTGTACAAGGGGCACAATAGGACAACAATGGAGTTTGGCCAAAATCACAATGAAATCCAGCAATATCTTGATGCATGCTATGTCAGTTCGCATGAGGCATGTTGGAGGTTGCTAGAGTATAAAATCCATGCTCAGATTCCAGCTGTGATTGCACTTCCTGTTCATCTCCCTGGCCAGCATAATGTTATTTTTGATGCAACACACGATGCCCCAACTGCAATTGAAAGGGCTGAACATGCCAAAACAATGCTTATGGGTTATTTTGAAGCAAATACCAGATATTCTGAAGCATGTGATTTGCTATATGTTCAATTCCCAGAGAAATTTGTCTGGGTACCAAGGTCCAAATCATGGAAACCTTGGATATGGCTGTCTACCATTGGTCGTATACATTTTGCCAGTCCTTCTTCTGGAGAACAGTTTTTCTTGCACACCCTTCTGACAGTGGTTAAAGGAGCATGTTCATTTGAAGAACTCAAGTCATTTGAGGGCACTCAATATAATCCTTTCAAAGCTACCTGCCTTGCATGTGGTCTTCTAGAGGATGATACAGAATAGAGGCTGTATCTCTGTTATAGCCCATGCCGCCAAACAAACCCTTATTAAACACCACAACCACCCATATCGTTTCCAAGACCTTTCTTACCAACCAAGCCTAGATAACCGATTCCCAGAGGTCCGACATACATTCCGAGGTTCCACAATCCCAAACCTCCGAAGACTCCGAAGTCAAGGTTCCATTACCTTGATAACCGATGTGCAGGACCATCGCGTACCTCACTCCCTTGTTCTCTCTTTTATATTGACCCCTTGTACTCCCTTTCTCCTTGTTTTATGACCGGCAAAGATAGTACAAGGATAGTTGCATGTATATAGTCTTCCAGTCGACTAGACTGTTCGCTAGTACAAATATCGATTTAGTCTCCCACCAGTTTCCGATTCATTTCCGGTAAACTCCCGTCTCCTTTCCGAAATTAGGGACAGACGATCGAGGAGGGTGCAACACATAAGTTGAAGCCAAGTCCCTTCGACCTCGAACACCTTAGTGACCGGATTGAACCATTCCATGACCGACCCTAAGTTCCCAGCGCTTCCGCCTCTGCCCGTAGTCTGCCCGACTTCTGCCTTTGGTCCTCGGCCCTGTTACGGACCCCTATGCTAACCCGGATAGCCCTTTCGGAAGTACTAGCTAAGCGCCTGACATGCGGACTTAATGTTAAGTCCGCGTGTCAGGCGCTTAGCTAGCACTTCCGAAGGGGTTTTCCGAGCTAGTGCGAGGGTCCGTAACGGGGTCGAAGGCCGAGATCGGGGCCGAACGGATTACGGACGGAGACAGAGGCGCCGGAAGTTCAGGGTAGGTCACGGAATAGGTCAATCCGGTCACTGAGGTGTTCGAAGTCGAAGGGACTTGGCTTCAACTTATGTGTTGCGCCCTCCTCGATCGTCTGTCCCTAATTTTGGAAGGGATGGGAAGTTTACCAGAAATGAATCGGAAACTGGGGGGGGAACTAATTCGATATTCGTACTAGCGAACAGTCCAGTCGACTGTGAGACTATATACATGTAACGTTCTTTGTACTAACTTTTAGCCGGTCATAAAACAAGGAGAAAGATAGTACAAGGGGTTAATATAAGAAAGAGAACAAGGGAGTGAGGTATGCGGTAGTCTTGTGCGTCGGTTATCAAAGTATTGAGTCCTCGGCCGGGAGCGGACTCGGGAACGGTGTCTTGGTCGGACACGGAAACGGTGTCTCGGACGGACGTGACGGGAACGGGATCCACGGGAAACGGTCTTTCGTTCTTTCAGTCGGAAAGGTCTCGGAATGGAAGCGGGTGGTTGTGGGGGTTAGTGTGGGTTTGTTGAAGGTATGGGCTATAACACTTAACAGTCTCCTGGAAGCAGTGGGAATGCAGACAGGATCTCAATTAAGGAGGCTCTTGGTGATGATTATGCTTCATTGTACACCTTCAGATCCTGCTGAACTATGGACCCAATTTTGGAATGAAATTTGTGATGATCTGGCATATCAACTCCAAGTTAGCCATAAAATTGAAACTCCTACAGATGAACAAGTCTATGACTTTGGCCTTTTCCTTATAGATAAAATCATGTCACAGGAAGAGTGAAGTCTTGCAGAGTTTTATGATATGCCTCAAGTCACTGGAAACTGGGAGGGCATCCTTGGAAATCGATTGATTGCTGAACAATGCCATTATAATTCAGTATCAGAGTTGGAGCATGCATGTATCAATATGGCAATAATGAATATGACCCAAAAGAACATACATGACCAAATCCTTTCATCTGCTTACAGGAGAGATGGTCAAGGGAGGCAAAATGGGGATCTCTTCTTTGTCAATGGTATAGGAGGTGCTGGCAAATAATTTACCTGGAATACTCTCTATCATTCAGCAAGGGCACAAAATTTGATTGTCCTTTGTGTTGCCTCATCTGGGCTCAGTGTCATTATCATCAAAGGAAGGACTGCTCATAACATATTCAAGCTTCCTATTACCCTCAACCAAAATACCTATTGTAACATCAAAAAGGATACGCACCGGGCCCAGCTCTTAAAAGAGACCAGTCTGATCATCTGGGATGAGGTGATGATGCAATATCGGTATGCCATAGAGGTGGTAGAACTTGCAAAGATGTTCTTAAATGACCTCATCTGCCATTTGGAGGCATTACTGTTACATGGGGTGGAGATTTTCAACAGACCACCATATTAAAGTGCTACATCTAACCCAAAATATGCACTTAGAAAGCAATGATCCTTAAAATGCTCTGTTTGCCCAATGGTTGGTGGAGATTGGTCATGGAAACAATATTCCTCTGGATCACTCTTTTGCTATCCCTCAACAGATGATATGTGGTCCAGATCTATCCAGTTGATTTCAGTGACCTATCCCTTTTTTAAAAATCAATCTGACCAATTCTTTTTGGAGCATGCCATCCTATGCCCAAAAAATGTAGAAGTGAATGAAATCAATGCATTGGTCCTATCACAATTCCAAGGAGAAGAGAAGCTTTATTCAAGTGCTGATACTGTCAAAGAAGAGGGAGAAGATAATCACCAATATCCAGTAGAATATCTCAATTCTATCAACATGGGTGGCCTTCCTCCCTCCCAATTAAAGGTCAAAGTTGGAGTACCTTTAATGCTTCTCAGAAATATGGATATTAGTTAAGGACTTTGCAATGGGACTCACCTTCGCTTGGTTGGCATGACCAACAGAGTCTTACATGTCAGAATACTTTCAGGGCCAACAGCAGGACAGATGGCATTTATTCCCAGGATCACAGTTTTAACAAGTGCAGAAGAATTGCCTTTCAAGCTTCATCATCATCAATTTCCAGTTAGATTGGCATTTGCGATGACTATCAACAAATCCCAAGGACAGTCTTTAAAAACAGTTAGAATTGATTTGCAGTATTCAGTATTTTCACATGGACAACTGTATGTAGCAATGTCCAGGGCAACCAATTTGAGGAGGGTCCATGTGTTTTTAGATAAAGCTGTTAAAACAAAAAAATTGTATATAAAGAAGTGCTGATTTAAATGTACTTTTTATTTGAAATGATACATTGATAGCACCTAAACACGCTTAGTTTTATGATACCCCTATGCTAGGGGGT
>QLPG01020231.1:0-12955 GCA_003314385.1 Gomphus sp. MG54 | reverse complement strand
TGCCCAACTATAAAACAAGGGCTGTGACAGAGGATAAAACAAGGACAGAAAGTCCCGATGTGAGACGGACCGAGGGGTGAGGAGTAGGTATGTGGGTGGTGGATGTGCCAAGGTGAGACTAGAGGTGAGACCAGTGTACCAAGTGATATGCATGTGGCATGGACACTTGGATGTGGACATAGAATGGTTGCTTGGTCAGCACTACCGAATAGACATTCTTGGTACGTTTACTTGACAATCTCTGGGAACAGTGGGAATAGATTTATAGTACCCTGTGTTTTCACATGGACAATTTTATATGGGCGTATCAAGGGGTACAAATTGGGAAAGAGTACATGTTTTGTTACTGGAGGGAAGGAAGACAAGTAATATTGTGTATAGAGAAGTGTTACTCAAGGACAATTGATAGATATTAATAGATAGAGATGTGTTGAAGATAGGATTGGAAAATTGTAGTTTTGGCTGGGATCTGCTCAGGTCTTGGGTCTTGGTCTTGGCTGGGACTCAGGTCTCGGCTTGCCTCAGGTCTCGGCTTGCCTCAGGTCTCGGCTTGCCTCAGGTCTCGGCTTGCCTCAGGTCTCGGCTTGCCTCAGGTCTCGGCTTGCCTCAGGTCTCGGCTTGCCTCAGGTCTCGGCTTGCTTGGGCTCTGCTCAGCTTTGGCTAGGATCTGCTGGGCTGGCTGGCTCCTCTTCCTGGAGGGCAGGGGGTGGCTCATAAGGAAGAACAATTAGTGCAGATTACAAAGAAGACAGGGATCCAATTTATAAGACTTACCACCCATGATAGCTATGATCTTATTGCAGGATGCCATCAAAGATAGTGATCCATTCCAGGTCAATTGCACATGGACTGCACAATTAACAGAAGCCAGGTAGTTTTCACATAGTACAAAGGGATAGTCATATAAAGCAGTTACAATTACATATCATATATGTAGGAACATGTGGGGGAGGAATAGGAAAAAGGAAGCAACTCAACAGAGGAAACATTGGCTCATTGGCTACTAAGATAATGCACTCATCAACAGAGTGGCTGGGCTTTATACCAGTGAGTTTTTACTACAATACAAGTGTGGTAGTTATAGTAGTTACTGAGGGGCTCAGGGGAAGCAGTGCAGTGATGGGTAACTAGATGGATAACTTACCGTGAAATGCCAATATATGCAAGTGATGGTGTGGAAATAACATGAATAAACGGTGCATGAGAAGTGTGAATAAACAGTGTATGAAAATGACATAACAAGGTGTGGGGAGAATGACATGAGTAAATGGTGTGATGATGCCTGGCGAGAACAGTGCGATGAGTAAGTGATGCACAAATGACATGCACAAATGATATGTGAGTGAGTGGTGTGAAGGAAGCATGAGTGAACAGTTGTCAAGTATATGTACTGAGTATCTGGTAACTTGGCAGTGCCAACCAAATGATCAGTCTAATCTCACGTGCAAGTGACCAAATCACATACAAGTCTCTTGGTACATTGGTCTCGGCTTGGCACATTCATCATCCACATTCTCCACTCCTATCCCTCATCCACTCTTCCCCTTTCATTATCCATTAATCACGACCCCATTCATTCTTTATTTCTCAGCCCGTTTCACTTTGGGACATTTCCTTATTGTTTTTTCCTTGGCCATGACCCTATTATTTTATATTCAGTCACTTTCTGTTACATACCATCGTAATGGTTGGTGAATACATGTAACAAGTTGCTGTTTAAATAGTGCCCACAGACTAATGCCAGATAACCTGGCATAGTGGCCTTTTGGCCCAGTTGGAAGAGCACATTACTGTGGGAATTTGTTGCCTTTCACAGTATACCAGGTTGACCAAAGGTCAGCAGTTCAAATCCCTGTGTGAGTGTCAAGATTCGGTGATGCCGAGATATCAGTTAAGGCCTGCAAACCATTTCGGAGTGGCTAGGCTTCAACATGCTCATGTGTTACGCCCTGCTGTTCCGTGCATGCCACTAATTTGGATAGTGAGAGGAGCCTCGAGGGGATGCCAAGGGCATCAGCTCAAGCAAAGGACTTGAGGAATAGGAAGCGGACAGAAGGGGTGCGAATTAATCAATATTCTGAGTGAGGAACTATCTACATACATCCCGCTACTTATATAGTTAAGAAGCAAGATGTGGAACAGGTGTCAAGTACCGTACTGAGACACGACCATTCGGCAGTGCCGACTGAGCAATCATCCTATATCCATGACCAAGTGCCCGCGTCGCCTGCATAACACTTGGTGCACCGGTCCCGGCTCGGCACATCCGCCATCCGCACTCCTTGGTCCGTTTCACCTCGGGACTCCCTGTCCTTGTACTATCCTCGGTTACCAGCCTTGTCTTATAGTCCGGCACCTCCTATTGTCATATCCTTGGACACATTCTATTATCCCATCCTTTATTGTTTTATCCCCACGTCACATTCCTTATTCTAATTTTATTTGTTGTGGACAATAGCCGCATGCTCTGCATACCTTGTTGTCCCAGATTCCTTATTCCACACGTCACTTCTTAACCTATATAAGTAGGACATGGATGTACATACTTCTTCATTCTGGGTATCGACTAGGCTTAGGCCCTTCTACCTTCTTCTCTTCTGTTAAGTCCTCGACTTGGGCCAGCATCCTCAGCATCCCCCCGAGTATCTGTCTGTTGCAAATACAGTGGCACGCACGGCAAGTAGGGCGCAATGCACGAGTACATTGAAGCCAACGCCACTACTCTTGGCCTGCAGGACTTGGCCATAGTCTGCCCGACCTTTCGACAACACCCCTCGGCAGTACCGAAGTCCGTCAGTAACCGACGCTTGACAACAGGGTGGCATAAGGAATGGAGACAATAAGGTATGAAGTAACCACATGGGGCATTGTCCACAGTGATCAGAAATAGAATAAGGAATGTAAGTGGAATTAGAATAATAGAGTATGGCTGAGAATAAGATAATGAAATGGTGGGTGAGCATAGAACAATAGAGGATGACCAAAGATAAAACAATGGCAGTGGCCAGGACAATGAGTGGCCATCATATTGTTCAGGGGAAACGGGTTAAGGAGTGGATAGGGGGTGAAGGAACAATGAAGAAGGATGGATGAGAGGAGTGGTCCATACGATGTACCGGGTGTACCGAACTGAGGCTGCATGGTAGTGGGAGATGATGTGGGTAAGGGCCGGTTGGTTGGTATTCCTGGGTGAGTCAGTGCTCGGTGTTATGGGCTTGACAGTATCCCCCCTCTAGCGGCTGAACCCATGAAGCCGGTAAGCAGAGTTAAAAAATAGAGTTCCGGGTGTCAGCATGATGTCACGGTTTTGTTTGGGAAAATTCCCAGGCTTCTCATCAGCCTTGTTCTCTACTCCCATCAAAGGATCAGGGCAAGAAATGGGTGCCATAACTGATGACAAAAAGGAACAATTCGAGAAGAAACGGCTCGAACGACAGCATCAACGGGAGCAAGAGATGGCAGCTGGGGCTGCCGCAGCTCAACTGAAGGCAGATGAGGAGGCTGCCAAAAAGGCAAAAGTGGAGGCGGAGCAGGCAGAACAGGCCGCCAAGGAGGCGTTCGAGACGGCGACCAGGGCTGCTCGTCTGGCTCAGGAGATTTCCCAGGCAGCCGAGGAAAAGTGGGTTCATTTGGCCCAGCGGGCAGTGACTCGGGCCCCTGAGGAGAAAGGGAACATGGAGGTCAGCCAGGACCTTGCAGGGTGGGTCAAGGCACTCGAGAACACGGGTGTCAAAGCTGTGGAAGATCCCAAAAGCCCGGATGTGCTAAAGATGACGACATGTAAGAGGGGTATGGACGTGGATGCGGGACCAAGTAGGAGAGGTAGGCTGAGGGGGGCCCAGGTATGCAGGGTCCATTTTTTTTTTGTATTTTTTACTTATTTTTATCAGTTCAAAAAGAAGCCGACCCAGAAGTGGTCGCCCTCTCTTCGCCCTCCTTGCGACCATTGCAGGGAATGTGGAGAAGCCTGCTCCGTTAGAAATGTGGGAGCGGCGTGCGGGTGCTGCAACGCACACCAGGTGAAATGCAGCTTGGCGGTGCCTCAGCAGCGCAAGGTGAGGAGTAGGGAAGAGGTGGAGTCGGAGAGTGAGAGTGAGGAAGAGAGTGGAGGGGAGGAGATGGAAGAGGAGCGACCGATGAAGAGGCCGAGAAGGGCTGTTACGATGCGACCGAGCAAACGGCCGGTGGCCATACAGCCGAGCGGGTGTGAAATGATAGTGGAAGTCCCCTTGCCCATGGGGTTGGGGTCGCGACGACTTGCCAAGATCTGGGAGGACATCCTCCAAGAGAGATCGAGGTCGAACAAGCTACTCTTTGAGTTAGTGGAAGAGGTGAGGTTCATGGGCCGTACGATGGTCCTCTTGCATGAGAGCCTGGTTCTGCATGGGGAGTCGGCAGTGCCGGTGATACCGGTTGTTGCGGAGGAGTTGGGTGGTGAGGATCAAGGTGAGGATCAATTAAAAGACGATGAGGGTGAGGAGAAAGGGAAGGACAAGGGCAAGGAGCAGGATGAGGAGATGGTGATAGATGAGACTTTGAAAGATGACTGATTAATAGATTTGTTATTTTTCTTTTTAAAGAAGGGATAAGGAAATATAAGTATGTGAGCAGAGGAAAACAAGTGAATGTGCCGACGTTTGTTTCGGCAGATTCGGTCAGTTGGACGGAGGGATTAATGTTATCTGGAATAGCGTATCGGGATGGGTAGGAATTAAGGTCAAGATAAAGAGTGAATGGAAAGGGGGTTTCCTCGGGAGGAGAGGTTCGTAGCATTGCTTGGTTGCTACCCCCCCTGTTTAGGTAGACATCCCATCGTCTACAAGGAGTAAGCATGCAATTATGCAAATCGGATAAACAGGAACGGATGAGGACGGATGGAGAAGACCTTGGCCAAATGTGCCGAATGGCATCGCTGACTGAGAGGCCTTAGCTAGAAACCCTTTGGTGGAGTTCCCGGCGATGGAGCAGGATCCTGGGTGATGCTTTTGGAGCAGTGGCATGTGCCGACTGGACCTAGGCCATCGGAAGCACCTAAAGGCATTAGTGGTGTGATGGAGCGTAGTACTGCCCAATACCCTGTTAATCAACGGATTATAGTGGGTGAGCGAGTTGTGACCAAATATTGCCGACCGACGGATCTAGTGACGTGATAACGGATGAGTGGATGGGTTGTCCTATCGGAGTATCCAGTGACATGTCTATGTATTCAGTAATGACCGAATGTAGCAGTACTAGATCAACGAATTCTAAGGTGGAATAACATAAGAGTCTAACTATGAACGGATAATGACTGAAAAATTTAAATGAAAATTTGGGGGCATAGGAGCATTGATCTACACCTCTACTACTAGCATCTACCGAGTCAACGCAACTCTCGGTGTGCTCAGAGGCTGGCGGGTGGCGGACTAGTCTTCGGTCGCCATTGCTGAGTCCACAGGGTTGGCGTCCTCGGCATCGGATGCATGTGAGATGGAGTCAGAAGTGGTGGTCGCACGGGCTTTGGTTGCCTTTGGGCATTCGGCAACTTTGTGATCACTGGCGGCACAGAGGAGACACAGGTTGTGGTCCATGCGTCTTTGACGTTTGGTCGGGAGAAGTTTGCCATCCTTTCCGAGGGTTTTGGTATACTTGGGTGGGTCGGGCGTTTTCCTGTCCTTTTTCTTGGATGCGTCCTTGCTGCTGTTATCGTTACTATTATGTTGCTGGCGGTTGTCCGAGGTGGATCTGTTGCCAGGCTTGTCTGATCTGGTATCTTTCTTCGGCTCATTGCTGCCCTCTGCAGACTGCTCAGCTTTTCGTTCCCAATACCTCATGTCGATCTGTTGAACACAATTTCGGAGTTCGTCAAGTGTGCGGGGTTTGTCGAAATGGATGAGGCCATCTTTGATGCGCTTCGGCAGTGCTGTGTATGCCTTGTGGAGGAGGGCGTTGTTGTTATAATCAACAAACACCACAAGCCTGTAAAATTCCACAAAGAACCAAGTCACTTTGTGGTTGTCTTGCATGGTTAGTTTCTCGAGGGCCGTCTCAGCGTCGGCTCTTTCATCTCAAGAGCCGAAGTTGATCTGTAGTTTGTCGATGAAGAATTCCAGGTTACTGGTCCAACGGGGTTCTGTATTGGGATTACCCGTCAGGTATGGCTCAAAACATTCTAGAGCTGTTCCTTTCAGGTAGGAGACCATGTAGTTGACTTTTTGCCTATCGTCGGGGAATGAGTTAGGCCAGGTGCGGAAATACATTCTGCAGAGGAAGATGAAACCCTTTAATTTCTTTGGGTCGGTTCCATCAAAGGGTTCTGGTTCTCGTATTCTGGCAGCTTGACCATCTTGTCGGTGGTTCCGAGCAGTCCTGCCGAGTTCGAGAATGGCATTCAGCAGATCTTGATTGTTGGCCAGGGTCACGGGAGCCCTGGCCCTAGGAAATGGCCCGGCTTGCAGAGCTTGCCTGGGCTGTGGGGCTGGTTGGGCTTGGGGAGCTTGCCTGGCCTGCGGCGGTATAGCCGTGGACGGAGGGGGTGCAGCCATGGGCTGACGGGATGCAACCGCGGGCTGAGAGGGCATGGCTGTCGGGGTAC
The DNA here is from genome assembly GCA_003314385.1 of Gomphus sp. MG54. Classification (NCBI taxonomy): domain Eukaryota; kingdom Fungi; phylum Basidiomycota; class Agaricomycetes; order Gomphales; family Gomphaceae; genus Gomphus; species Gomphus sp. MG54. The sequence continues at coordinate 6,381 of QLPG01020231.1, read as the reverse complement.
GGGGAGGTTCAGGCGTGTTCGCCTGCCTGGGGTGCTGAGGCTTTTCCTCGGTTTCAGCATCTGTGTCATAGTGTACTGAACCGGGTTCGTCCTCTGCCGGATGGGGTGCTTGGTCATTGTTATTATAATCTTCGTATTCAATTTCATCGTCGACCATCTCTTCAATGCGTGGTTCTTGCTCAAAGGGGGAGGCGAGACGCCGTAGTTCTATTGTCGGCGAGGTATAACCAATGAGAAGGCGCAGGGTACCAGAGGCTTCGCGCTCCCTTCATTGAGTTACTGTGGGGGTGAGCCGATTGTCATCCATACGGGCTGTGGATCTAGTTCGTGGGGGCATGATCGTAAGAACGGAGGTGATACAGAAATCAGTATCACTCAGAATATACTGTCAAGATTCGGTGACGCCGAGATATCAGTTAGGTCCTGCAAACCATTTCGGAGTGGCTAGGCTTCAACATGCTCATGCGTTGCGCCCTGCTGTTCCGTGCGTGCCACTAATTTGGATAGTGAGAGGAGCCTCGAGGGGATGCCGAGGGCATCGGCTCGAGCAAAGGACTTTAGGAATAGGAAGCGGACAGAAGGGGTGCGAATCAATCGATATTCAGAGTGAGGAACTATCTACATACATCCGGCTACTTGTATAGTTAAGAAGCAAGATGTGGAACAGAGTGGCCTAAGGAATGGAGACAATAAGGTATGAAGTAACCACATGGGGGCATTGTCTACAGTGATCAGAAATAGAATAAGGAATGTAAGTGGAATTAGAATAATAGAGTATGGCTGAGAATAAGATAATGAAATGGTGGGTGAGCATAGAACAATAGAGGATGACCAAAGATAAAACAATGGCAGTGGCCAGGACAATGAGTGGCCATCATGTTGTTTGGGGGAAACAGGTTAAGGAGTGGATACGGGGTGAAGGAGCAATGAAGAAGGATGGATGAGAGGAGTGGTCCATATGATGTACCGGGTGTACCGAACTGAGGCTGCATGGTAGTGGGAGATGATGTGGGTAAGGGCCGGTTGGTTGGTATTCCCGAGTGAGTCGGTGCTCGGTGTTACGGGCTTGACAGTGAGCAATAATTTGGAGGGTTGTTGCAATCACTTGGACCCCAGGAACCCTGGCTTACATGATGGTCCATGACATCATGGGGGTCTGCTATGTCAAACAGTAATTAGAGTGCTTGGGGGGAGCCACAGACAGGCCTGGGAAACCTGTTAAGATATCATCACTGTGGTGTAGGGTGCAAACTTACATCTCACCCCCGAGAGACCAATTTCAATATATTGTATTTATATATCGATTTCTGTGCCATTCTGTGCGCTTTTTCATTCTGAAAATTTTGATTATTATTTTGTATTTTTACCCTCAATATTGAGGGAGCTATTCTTTGTTTTCTATGTACTCACATGCACCTACACACGCACCGCATGACATGCATGGCCGGCTCCCTGGATAGGGACCGGCAGCCTGGCTCAAACCTTTGATAGGGTCAGGAGCTGGTTGTAGGATACATGTGGGTGAAACATCACCTGCATATGCTTTCCTCCTCAGTGGTTGACTACACTGAGGAGGTGAGTAAAGTATTGTAGTTCACATAATATTTCGACTGACTTCCTTTCTTTTCATCTGTAAGATAATAAATTAGGTATATTCTTTGAATATATTCATAGTGGTTGACTACACTGAGGAGATAATAAATTAGATTGTCCAATAACTTCTCTGAACTACTGTAAAAAGTTGCCATAATCCCTATACGGTTATGGGCCCCGGGGACACAACAGAGAAAGTTTCCTTGACCATGGGGAGGCTAACTACAGATGGATCTAATTGGTCTCTGTGGAGAGCTCAACTCATGAGTTATTTTAAGTCTAAAAATCTACTTAAACATATCAAAGGCAAAGCTGACCAACCACCTGATCCTTCCACTTTTCCCAAAGTGCATGTCCTCACAGATGATGAGGAGGCCAAGGTAGAGAAGGCTGAGGAGAGACTTGAAAAGTGGCTGGCTAGAGAAGGGCTTGTCAAAACTCAAATACTGGTATCTGTGTGTCAGAGTCACTAGCTTTAATGCTAGAGAAGAAGAAAAATGCAAAGGAGATCTGGGACACTCTGGTAACTGAAATGACGAAGAAACCAAAGATGGTTGTCACCAGCATCCAGAGACAACTCCGGAACATGAAGTGCTCTGAGGATGATGATCTCAGGGAGCACCTTGATAGGGCTCAAGATCTCTTTGAAAGACTCAATGATATAGCAGCCAAGATCTCTGATGAAGAGTTCCTTGATATAATTTTATCTTCACTGCCACCTTCCTACAAATCAGTCATGAATGCCTTCACGACATCTCTTGAAGAAGTCAGCAAGCCATTGGACCCAGACAATATCATCCGGATCCTTAAATCTCAATATGATAGGCACAGCACACTATCTATTACTCAAGAAGATCAAGGGTTTGTAGGTACACCTGAAAAGAAGGTGCATATATGCACCAACTGTAAAAAGCTGGAACACACAATTGAGATGTGTTGGGCTAAGGGTAGCGGTAGAGAGGGCCAAGGACCAAGGCAGAAAAAGAGATTTAAATTCAAAAAGAAAAGATTGAAAGGGAAAGGGAAGGCAAACGTAGCTGATGAAGATGAATTGTCTGGAGGAGAAGATAGCAGATCTGTGGCATTCATAAACCACAATTGTGCCGCCTTCATCAGAGATGGAACAGGAGACATTATCATATTAGACACAGGAGTGAGTTCACACATGACACCTCATAAACACATGTTGGTGAGCTATCGCAGCTTTCCTACACCACACACAATTCAAGCAACCGATCAAGGCAGCTTTGATGCATATGGCAGCGGAGAACTCAAGATAATCACTAGAGTAAAAGGAAAACCTGTTACTCTGACATTGAAAGAAACATTATATGCTCCTAAAATCGCCTTCACCCTTATTTTGATTGGCCGATATGAAGATGCAGGAAATCAAACAGAGTTTGCATATCAGAAATGCACCATAAAAAGTTCATCCAGGCACATATTGTTGCAAGCACCTAAATTGTATGGTGTATATCGATTGGACAATCAAACCAAAAGAAATACCACTGAGTGATGCCTGACTGCCATTGACATACACAAAAAATTAGGCCATATATCTACAAAAGCCCTAAAACATCTTGTGGATTGTCGCATGGTTTTAGGCCTTGAGCTCACGCATATAGATGGGAAAATCGCTTGTGATGCATGTATTAAAGCAAAAATTACACACAAACCTCTCCCTGATGAATCTAGTGAATGGTCAAAGAAGATCGGTGATAAGATATACTCTGACATGTGGGGACCAGCAAGACATATCACAATTGACAAGAAATCATACTATCTTTCGTTTACTGACAACGACTCAAGAGAGTCTGTCCTTTATTTAATGAACTCTAAAGATCAAGTTTTTGCCAAGTACAAATTATATGAGGCAATGATGCTTAGACAACAAGATGTGCGAATAAAAACTCTCCTCTCAGATCGAGGGGGTGAGTACACAAGTGCCGAATTTAACAATTATCTGGAGAAGCAAGGTACAAACATCGATACACAGTACATGATACTCCAGAGCAAAATGGAGTGGCAGAATGCCTAAATCATACTCTGGTCGAAAAAACTCGTGCCATGCTTCTAGATTACAATCTCCCAAAGTTTTTATGGGGGTATGCTATTCAGCATGCTAATTACATTAAAAATCGGACGCATACAAGAGCTCTACCAGACAAGACTCCTTATGAGATGATAAATCATAAAAAGCCGAACTTAAATGACACACACAAATGGGGAGAAGATGTTTATGTCAAAATGTCACATCCACGCACCGAGACCCATCCACTCGGCAATACCGACCGAACAACCATCCTACATCCACCACCCAATGTCCTTCAACTGCACGCATGGCACCCGGAACACCGGTCGTGTTCATCTGCCAGGAACACTCCTCGCCCTCACCCTCCGATCTCTCCTACCTCGGCACTCTCTCCCCTTGTATTATCCTCGGTTACCAGCCTTGTCTTATAGTCTGGCACCTCCTATTGTCCTATCCTTGGACATATCCTATTATCCTGTCTTTTATTGTTTTATCCCTGCGTTACATTCCTTATCCTAATTTTATTTGTTGTGGACAATAACCACATGCTTTGCATACCTTGTTGCCCCACATTCCTTATTCCACATGTCGCTTCTTAAACCTATATAAGTAGGACATGCATGTACATATTTCCTCATTCTAGGTATCAACTAGGCTGTCAAGTACACGTACCGAGGACCTGATAACTCGGCAGTACCAACTAAAATACTCCATTAGTAACCAAGTACAAACCATTCAATGAGTTGTTCTCGGCCAGACGCACATATCGGTCACACCTCTCATTCCCATGCCTATTCCTCACTCCTCGGTCCGCCTGACCTTGGGACTTGCTGCCCTTGTGTTATCCTCAGTTATAGCCTTGTTTTATAATCGGGCATTTCCTATTGTCCTATCCTAGGGCACATCCTATTATTCTGTCCTTTATTGTTTTATCTCCACCTTACATTTCTTATTCTAATTTTACTCGTTGTGGACAATAACCACATGCGCTGCATACCTTGTTGTCCCACATTCCTTATTCCACATGTTGCTTCTTAACCTATATAAGTAGGACATGGATGTACATACTTCCTCATTCTGGGTAGTGACTAGGCTTAGGCCCTTCTACCTTCTTCTCTTCTGTTAAGTCCTCGACTTGGGCCAGCATCCTCAGCATCCCCCCGAGTACCTGTCTGTTGTAAATACAGTGGCACGCACGGCAAGTAGGGCGCAACACACGAGTACGTTGAAGCCAACGCCACTACTCTTGGCCTGCAGGACTTGGCCATAGTCTGCCCGACCTTTCGACAACACCCCTCGGCAGTACCAAAGTCCGTCAGTAATCCAATGCCTGACAGTATACCCAGAATCACACTACTTCCCGTGCCTTACTTACGATCATGACCTCCGACAATAATAGCAGTGACACAAACATGTCAACAAATGAGGACAGTAAACAATTCCAGCCAACCCAACCCGAGCTCACCAAAATCCTTGGCAAAAATGGCAAGCTCCTCCCAAGTGAACAACAGAGATGCATAATCAACAATCTGTGTCTTTTTTGTGGTGAAAAAAAATCACAAAATCGCCGAGTGCTCTAAAGCAAGCAAAACCCGCACAACTACTACTCCCGACCCCGTCCCCCAGGCAACTGGTACTCCAGACGCTAAAGCTGAAAATTCAGCATCAGCAAATGGAGACTAGATCGCCATCCGACCAGCCTCTGAGCACACCGAGAGTTGCGTTGACTTGGCAGACGCCAGTAGTGAGGTTCATTCAATGCTGCTACGTCTTCCTCTCCTCTTCATTTTAATTTTTGTTCCATCATCCGATGCTGGTACCGAATGTTCTCGGGAAACCATCTTATATGTCTGATAGAACCATGACTTGTTCACAACCAACCTGTTACTTCAACTTCGATAAAATTCTTTGATCCAGTACAGCAAAAAAATTCGGTCATTACTGAACACATACACATGTTACTAGATCTTCCGTTCAGACAACCAGTCCACCCATCCGTCTGTCATGTACTAGATCCGTCGGTCAGCAATATTCGGGCACAACTCGCTCACCCGCTATAATCCATTGATTAACAGGGTATTGGGCAGTATTATAATCCATCAAGCTACTAACGCTTTTAGGTGCATCCCGATGGCCTCAGTCCAGGCGGCATTTGCCACTGTTCCAAAAGCCTCACCCAGGATCCTGTTCCGTCGCTGGAAGCTTTGCCAATAGCCCTAGTCAATGCAACTGCCTTGTGCATGCTTGTACACCAGAACAGCTGGCAAGTTTCTCGGCAGGGACCTCTCGGCCAACGTTGTCATTCAGCACATTCAGCCAAGGTCTCACCCATCCGTCCCCATCTGATTCTGTTCTTTCACTCCATACATGCACATCATATGCCCGTACGACTCTTTTCCGTTCTTCTCAGCTAGAGGCCAACACCTTTAGTAGATGATGGGATGTCTACCTAAAAGGGGGGGGTGGCAATCAGCTAGAAACTTTTCAAACTACTCAAACTCCCCTCCCAAAGACGTCTTTCTCCCAAAAACCACCCCCACCTTTTCACTCTTCCATTCTTCACCTTCTCCAACTCCTTCAGTCTTTAATCCTATTCCCTCCCACTCCATCTCTTCACCCCTCCTCCCCGATCCCTTCTCTGCCTGCTCAGTCCTCCACCATCATGAACTCCACCTCCAACACTCCACTCTCCCTCCAAATACAACATCCGGACCTGCCAAACACCTCGGCATATTCGACTTGTTCCTTCTTCTCTT
>QLPG01020219.1:0-11548 GCA_003314385.1 Gomphus sp. MG54 | reverse complement strand
GGCTATGGCCGGATGGCCTTTATCGTCATAATACGACAGCTATTGGAGTGGCATTTAAGACGCTATTTGATGAAGGTGCTCAAGGGTTCGTTTCTAATAGTGCTTGCAAGGCTGTCCTGGTGGCTTATGATGCCCTTTTTATAGCGTTCTGGGAAACCTGGTTGCAGGTGGACAAGTGTCCAGGAACGCCAACATTCAATCTGCAGTTAACCCCAAGTGGCGTACGGCTAAAACACATGTGAGTCCCCCATTGTCATAATCCAGTGAGGCTATCCATCACACCGGCCGTTTTGTTCAACATTTTAAATTAGATCATCGCCGTCAGGTCATGGTTAGACACAACAACTCCTGACCAGGTGGAAGCAATTCGTGAGAAGATGACCAAAAATCATGTTCCTATCCTTGCCGCGTTGGCAGGTCCGGACGGCGGTTCCTACTCGAACGAGGCAGACGTCCGCGAACCTGATTTCCAAACAATGTTTTTCGGGCCCAATTATGCGCGTCTAAGTGAGGTCAAGAATCGGTATGACCCAAGTGCATTATTCATTGTGGAAGCGGGGGTTGGTTCAGAACATTGGGATACTGATGGAATTTGCAGAGTGGAAAGCACTTCAATGTCATAGCGAATCAGATGTTTTACTGTCTTTTAATGGGATCCTCAGTGTTTTTCATTTAAAAACAGGATGGCTCTCTCTTCGGGAATAGCACGGGTTATGCCTGTTGAGCATGACGGCAATACGGCTGCGCATGAGCCGGAAAGGACCAGCTAAGATCCGCCGTAGCGGATCCACGGGATCCGGGTGTAACGACACCCGGCTTAGACATGGATGAGGCACCCAGACACAGGATTACTATGAAGATTAATAATATCTATTATTCTGAATTGTATATAAACTATGTAGCGAGATCCAAATGAAACAAGGTCTTTGAGACATTAAATCTCATTAATTATATCCCTTGATCTACAGGTTATGGGCCCCAGCTGTAACTGATCAACTCTATTACACCCCACACCTTCTATTATGTCAATTATATCGAATGCTTACAAGGTGGACCCCTTGAATGGGGACAATTATATTACATGGTATCAGTGCCTAGAATGGATCTTAGAGGATCTAGAAATATGGGCAATAATCAATGGATCCAAGATGGAATCATAGCTGATAGATGCCAAGGCACCTACCAAAGCAGAACAGACCACAATCACTGAATGGAAAAGAAGGATAAAAAAGTGCAAAAGGAAATTTGTCTTAGGATATCCAATAAGTATCTGGTATATATTTATCAGGATACTACTGCTACAAAACTATGGAGCAGACTGTGTGGGATCTTTGAATCTAAGGTGGCGATTGGCACCATTAATATCCACCAGGAATTTTTCTGAACAATGGCCGTGGATGGCGCTAACATGGATGAACATATCTGGAAGATCCATGGGCTATATCAGCAATCAAATGCCAGGGCACAATTAAATACTGATGACGACTTCAGTAATACATTTGTTTTGGAACCCGAGAAGCTGTGACAAAACTTTGGTGTGAACCAAGGCAAGTCAAGTTCTCCGACAAGATGCAGGAGGATAACAAAATACACTTGCACTGACTATTTTTACAGAGAACCCAATTAAGAGATTATACTCTGGAGATTACATAATCCATTATCACAAGAGTATTGCAATAAAGATTTAATGAGATCTCACATAGCTATGCAAAATGTCTTTATTGATTCTGATCTGGGTTGTTTGTCCAAAGAGAATATTTAAGGGGGGTTTTGTCAGGTATCCTGTTTGTTACATATAGAATTAATAGTTTAAGAGTGTTCAACTATTAGTTCTAGACTGGTTTAGGTTTATTTCCACTTTTCTATTTTTTATCTGACTTTAGTTTTTAAAGAGATAGCCTGCCACTTCGGTAGCAAGGTTAAGGTTCACTCTTTGGAACAAACCTTATTCAACAGGTCTTTGGACCAGTTACCTAAGCAGACTTTGGTCCACTTATGAGAGTGCTACTGGCACTTGTTTAATCCTGTGGATTACTATGGGTGAAAATGATTGTTATTTTATGCTACATAACTAGCTTCTTTTATACTAATTCTAAGCTAATTATGTAATCTCCTGATAAGGCAATTCCTTCATGAAGCTTGTGGAGGTGTTCAGAAGGTATTGGAATGCCTTGGAAGCTTGTGGAGTCATTGTATCACCATTGTCACTACTTTACATAAAGAAATATAATATTCCCACGACTGGTACTCCTGTGACTGGTCATGTCACAAAATATTAATATCATGTAAGTCATGCTTCTGGACTGACCGTTTATGTAATTAGTATTATATAAGTCCAGGAATTTGTTGTACATTGTGGACTGAGAACTTGAGCCAGGAGTTTAGGGCCACTTTTGTAGATTTAGGTAATTGGCTCCATAGTTGTTATACATTGTGGGTCCACACATTGATTGGCAAAAATATAGATGTTTTTATGATTATCTGTAGGCTCAATCTCCTTGATAATTAAGAGTTAATTACTGGAGGTAATTCACTCTTAATTGGCCAGCCAAAAACATTATAATATTTTTTTGTTGCCAAGATATGGCTGATTTAAGTAGAAATTTTCTTGAGGAGAGGTTTGGATTCTGCAGGCTGATTTGGCTCCAAAAAATGATTAAAAATAATAGGGAGCATTCCCTATTCCCCAACAACATTGCTCACATCATTACCTGACACCTGGGCTACATTCATAACTAAAATAAATGTGATTGACACAGCAATCAACTCTGATCTTGGATGAAGATTGATCATAGAGTGCTGGGACTATTAAATAGATGGCATTTAAGGCACAGCATAACCCCAGAAATGGGCGCAAAATGTTAAATCTGCTTGTCAGGTGTTTAATATAACAATACCAGGAGGATTCTGTAGGTTTCCAAAGGGTTCTGTAAGGGGAAACAAGGTTCCAAGGATGTAGGAAGTCAAGGGTCATAGGTCGCGGACAAGAGGAATGGAAGGGGTAGAAGGTGGATGATAAAGCACCAGAGACTTAGGGTGGTGGTCAGTCATGGTGTTGAACTTGTATGACTAGTTGTTCTGGTGATCAAAGTCAGAGGGACTTGCCTTCAACTTATGTGTGGCACCCTCTTCAATCATCTGTCCCTAATTTCAGAAAGTTGAAAATGAATGAGGTACTAAGTTAGAAGAGAGCCGGAGACTAAGTCAGAACTTAGGATGCAAATTAAGTCAATATTTGTACTGGCAAATAGTCCAGTAAACTGGGGGTTATATACATGTCACTACTCCTTGTATTTTCTACTATCCAGTCAAAAGACAAGGGGAGGGAGGAAATACGAGGGGTCAATAGAAAAAGAAGAACAAGGGAGTTAGATATACTGTAATCCTTTGAAATTCCTACTGCAAGAGCAGAACCATGGCTATGGAATTGTGGGGATCTGGGATTGCAAAACTTCAGGTTGTTGAGAAAGAATTGTGGAAAGGCAGTTGAGGGACCATTCCTGATAATCGGGGTCAAAAAGTTCCCAGAAAGGGTGCAGGTCCTTGCATGAACTGTAATGGATTTATTTGGGGGGCATGGGTCATAACACAAAAGCAGAGATTGTCAGGCACCAAAAATGCTGATGATGCATGGGCCAAGTACTATTGCAATAGTAACGAATTCACAATGCTGGTGGGAAATCAGCCAAGTCCAGTAGACTGATCATGGCATGGCTTCAAGGTACTTGTGCATTGCACCCTACTTTCCATGTGTGCCACTAATTTTAGACAGAAGAGAAACTTGGGAGAGTGCCAAGAGTGTTGGCCCAAGTAGAGGACTTTAGACAGGAGGAAAGAGGGCAAGAAGGCATATGCCAAGTTGATATTCAGAATGGGAAACTATCTACATCCATGTTCTACTTATATAGGTTAAGAAGTGAATGTGGAGTCAGGGTGGTGTAAGACATGGAGAAAAGAATAAGGTATAGAGAGCATATGGGAGTTATTATGTTAAATCCCCATGTCAGGCGCTTAATATAACTGTTAAGTCCGCATGTCAGGCGCTTAGCTAGCACTTCCAAAGGGGTTATCTGGGTTAGCGTGAAGGTCCGTAATGGGGCCGAGGACCAAAGTCGGAAGTCGGACGGACTACAGACACGGGGCGGAGGCGCCAGAAACTTAGGGTAGGTCGCGGAATGGTTCAATCCGGTCACTGGGGTGTTCGAAGTCAAGGGGACTTGGCTTCAACTTATGTGTTACGCCCTCCTCGATAGTCTGTCCCTAATTTCAGAAAGGGGGCAGGAGTTTACCGGAAATGAATCGGAAACTGGTGGGAGACTAAATCGATATTCGTACTAGCGAACAGTCTAGTCGACTGGGAGACTATATACATGCGACTATCCTTGTACTTTCTTTTGCCAGTCATAAAACAAGGGAGTACAAGGGGTCAATATAAAGAGAAAACAAGGGAGTGAGGTACACGATGGTCCTGTGCGTCAGCTATCATGGTAACGGAACCTTGACTTCGGAGTCTTCGGAGGTTCGGAATCGCGGACCCTTGGAATGTATGTCGGACATCCAGAAATTGGTTATTCAAGCTTGGGGTGGGCGGAAGGGTTCCGGAAATGGTGCAGGTGGTTGTGGTGCTTAATGTGGGTTTGCTTGGCGGCATGGGCTATAACAATAACACTACCAGAGGGATTTCTGTAGGTTTCCAAGGGGTTCTATAGGGGGGTCAAGATTCTGAGGATGTAGGGGGTCAAAGGTCATAAGGTCAGGGATGAGGATGAAAGGGATGGCAAGCAGACAAGAAGCACCAGGGACTTAGGATGGGGGTTGGTTGCGGTATTGAACTGATACAACTAGTCATTCAGGTGTTCAAAGTCAGAGGGACTTGGCTTTAACCTATGTGTTGTGCCCTCCTCGAGCATCTGTCCCTAATTTTAGACAGTTAGAAACACATGAGAGACTAAGTCAGAAATGAGTTGGAACTAAGTCGGAACTCAGGATGCAAATGAGTTGGAACTAAGTCAGAACTCAGGATGCAAATTATGTCAATATTCGTACTGGCAAATAGTCCAGTCGACTAGGGGTTATATACATGTAGCTACTCCTTGTATTTTCTACTACCTGGTCTAGCGATTCCATGGAACTTATCAGCTATTCTGATTCGGATTGGGGAGCTGACCCTGACATATGTTGATCTGTCATTGGCTAACCTTTGTCCTCAGTGGAGGATCGGTCGCATGGGCAATGCAAAAGCAGCATATGGTTGGACTCTCTTTTAGAGGAGAACAAGGAAACTAGGTATATGGTGATCCTTCAAGATGCCTACCAAATTGGTGGAACCTTGGTTATGGAATTGCAGGAATTTGAGATTGCAGAACTTCAAGTTGTTGAGATGGGAATCACAGGAATTCAGGATTGCAGAACTTCAGGTTGTTAGGATGGGAATCACAGAAAGACAGTTGGAGGATCCTTCCTATTATTTGTGGTTGGAGAACTCCCAGAAGGGGTGCGGACAGTTGCAGGAGCTGGAAAGGGTTCATTTGGGAGAATGGGTCATAACAGTATCCCCCCACTAGGACTGAGCCCTTGAGGTCCTAAGCCTATTCATGTGGTGAATTGAGCAGAGAAGGACATGGGAATTTTCTTAGGTATTTTGAAATATAATGGGCATTTTCCAAGCATCCATAATCTGCTGCCTTATAAAAAGGGGGGTTCTCTTTTCTATGAGGTCCTTCCTGTTTCCCAATACCTTGAGCAGGAAGTTGAAGTAGAAATTTCAGAGCAGGTTTGGGCCTTTGAGGCCAAGTATGTAGAGAAGATGTATCTGTTGAAAGAAAAAGGAGCAAAAAAGAGGGAGGCAGCTCAAAAAGCTGAGGAAGTTTGGAAGGCTAAGGCCAAGAAACTGGCAGAAGTCCAGAGGGCAGCAGAGGTGGCTCACAAGTTGGCAGAGGCTCAGTGGTTGAAGGAGGAGGAGGAGGAGAAGAAGGAAGAAGACCACAAAGTGGAAGAAAGGAGGGTCGTGGAAGAAAAAAGGAGAGCAGAGGAAAAGAGGAAGGAGGAAGGAAACCGTGTGATTGAGCTAGAGAGTTTGGAACTGGAGCATGCTCTCCTGGATGGTCAGGCAGCAGAGAACCAGTGGGAAGATGAGCTACATTGGGGAGGTTGTGCTGCTGTGTTGGTATTTGGGGACAGACATGTCCCCCCTAAAACCACTAGCCAAGGTGATGATTCCTCATCAATCCACAGCACTCCCTCAATTCCAGATTCTTTTTTATCACCTACCGGCAGGTATCTGGAGGGTGGGGAGGACATTCCTTCTACATCCATGGCTGGGCCAAGTACTATCACATGAGATGTAGAGATGTGGCATTGGGCTCATATGACAGAGAAGGGGTGTATTTCCCAGGCCTAAAAGTCCTTTGAAAATCAACTAGTCTGTGAGGCACAGGCAGCCAGAAAGGAGGTGGGTCTCAGACCCTTTGAATCCAGTTGTCAGGCACTGACCTGACAATGGCCTGACTTGTATTATCAGGCTACCGTTTTGGAGGTCCCTACATTCTTGAGAGAGAAGCCTTGTAATAATTGCAGCAAGCAGGGGAGACAGTGCAAGTGGACCACATGTGTCAAGTACATGTACCGAGATTCTAGTAATTCGGAAGTGCCAACTGAGCAGTCAGACTATGTCCACCTACAAGTGCCCATGCTACATGCAAATCACTTGGTACACCAGTCTTGGCTTAGCACATCCACCATCTACATTCCTTGCCCCCATCCCTCATCTACTCTACACTATTCATTACCCATTAATCCTACCATGCCTACTCCTTATTCCTCAACCTGCCTCACCTCAGGACATCCTATCCTTGTTTTATCCTCGGCCACAACCATTGTTTTATAGATGGGCACTCCCTATTATCCTATCCTTGGCCACATTCCTATTATTCTATTTCCATTATCCCATCCCCATTTGCATTCCTTCATTCTAATTTTACTTGTTGTGGACAATATCCCCACACGCACTGCATACCTTATTATTCCACATTCCTTATTCCACATGTTGCTTCTTAACCTATATAAGTAGGACATGCATGTACATACTTCCTCTTTCTGGGTATCGACTAGGCTTAGGTGCCTTGTCTCCTCTTTCCTCTGTAAAGTCTTCTACTTAGGTCGGCACTTTCGGCACCCCCCAAGTACTTCCTCTGTCCCAAATTGGTGGCACACAAAGCAAGTAGGGTGCAATGCATGAGTATGTTGAAGCCAAAGCTACTACTTCTGGCGTACAGGACTTGGCCATTATGTTATAGCCCATGCCTTCAACAACCCACAACCCCTCCCCTATTCCGAGACCTTTCCAACCGAAAGGACAAAGGAATGTTTTCTGTAATCCCCATCCCCAAGAAGTCCAACCGAGAATCCGCGTCCCCGCTCCCGTTCCCGTCATGACCGAGACACCATCCCCGAGTCCGTCTCCGACCGAAGACTCAATACTTTGATAACCGACACGTAGGACCATCACGTACCTCACTCCCTTGTTCTCTCTTTTATATTGACCCCTTGTACTCCCTTTTCCCTTGTTTTATGACCGGCAAAGATAATACAAGGATAGTCACATGTATATAGTCTCCCAGTTGACTAGACTGTTCGCTAGTACGAATATCAACTTAGTCCACCTAGTTTCCGATTCACTCCGGTAAACTTCCGTCTCCTCTCCGAAATTAGGGACAGACGATCGAGGAGGGCACAACACATAAGTTGAAGCCAAGTCCCTTCGACCTTGAACACCTCAGTGACCGGATAGTACCATTCCGCAACCTACCCTAAGTTCCCGGCGCCTCCGCCCCCGTCCGTAGTCCGTCTGATCCCTGTCTTTGGTCTTCGGCCCCGTTACGGACCTTCACGCTAACCCAGATAGCTCCTTCGGAAGTACTAGCTAAGCGCCTGACACGTGGACTTAACAGTATATTCGTACTCACACTCCTGATCATCATGGGTTCAAGGCCAATTATATGTTCGCAAGCCCTACAGACAATCACCCAGGCGTCTGCCTGCCGCGCTTCCATCCCCCGAGAACTACTCGCCCCTGGGCCAAGTTTTCAGATGCCTCAGACCCCCGCATACCCCCTGGAGCCCTCTTCAGACTCCGGATTCTCGAACATGGACCGACGCCCATGCTTGAGTATGACCAACCCGTTCCTTGTGAACCCCCCAGTGACCAACCAACCATCACCCCCGGAGATGCCCTCCAGTTCAGGATCATCCTCAGCAGTACCGACCACATCTGGATCATCATCCATGGTACCCCTGTACCTCACATCTCCCCCTTTCGTACAACCACCGTTTGCATTACCACCATGCACCGCCCCCCCACAGGCCACACTACCATTCGTTGCACCACCCCCTATCGTACCACCACCCATTGCACCACCGGCTGTCCCCCAGCCCTACCCTGTACCACCGGCTGCAGCACCACCCCCTCCACCACCAGGAGGAACCCCCGCTATGGGGCCAAACAACGTGCCCAACCTCACCCAGGCCATCGCTATGTTAGCAAGTAATCTAGCCTCCCCTAGAAGATCAGCCCCCTGTGCCACCAAGGTTCGAGACCCGGATCCTTTCGACAGATCCAATTTGAGGAAACTGCAAGCCTTTTTAGTGCAGTGCATGCTGAACTTCCGTGACCGCCCTGACGCTTTCGACTCCAACAGTGCCAAGGTAACCTATATGTTATTGTACCTGACCGGTACCGCCCTAGACTGGTTTGAACCAGCCCTCACTGCCCCCGACGAGCCAGACTGGCTCTATGACTATGACGAGTTCATCTCTGAACTCAAGACCAACTTCGGACCCCACAACCTGGAGGGAGAGGCCGAAGCGGACCTTGAAAACCTCTGCACGTGTGACAACCAGCGCATCACGATTTATGTAGTCGAATTCAACCGACTAGCCACCCGTGTCCACTGGGGCGACGCCGCACTCCATCAGCAATTCTACAACGGACTTCCTGGTAGGATCAAGGACGAGATCTCCAGAGTAGGAAAACCACGTTCCCTACTCCAACTCCGCCTCCTGTCCCAGTCCATCGATGCCTGTTATTGGGAACATCGTTCAGAAGTCGCCAGAGAATCCGCCTCAAACCGGAACTTTGACCGCCCATACGATAGAGGAAGAACCTCCGTGAACATGTACTCTGCCCGTGTTAGATAAGACGGCCAATGTAGGCCAACCCACGACCCCGTCCAATGGCAGCAGGACTACCACAGACCTTTCGTCCAGATTAGGAAAAGACGGAAAACTTATGCCACAAGAATGCCAACGCCGATTCGAACAAAACCTCTGCCTCTTCTGCGGTAGATCGGGCCACACAGCCAAAGAATGCCCGAAATCTCCTACCACGGTCACCCAAGGACGCGCAGCCTCCATAGCAGAAGAAGTTGAGGAGGAACCCGAAGCATCGGATGCCTCGGAATCCGAAGATTAGACACAGGCCCCCGGCTCCAGCGCCAATCGTTCGCGTTGAACAAATCGACAGCACCCACGGAGCAAAACAAACAACACATCCACTCTCTTCAGTTCCCAAAACACCCGTGACCCCATCGATAAGTTTCGACCGTGACCTTCTGAAAATCCGACAAGACTCTAGTTACCGGACACCACACGCTCACCCACCACGATCCAATGATCGATAGGGTATTGAGTACTACATTGTTTAGCCTACGTCCAAACTGACTCTTGGTACCTGAGCTGCAGTGCTCAAACCCAACCCCCAAGAAATTTCCACTTAGGAAATTGTGACCCCCAAAACCGTGCCACCCCTTAGACAAGCAGTACCACTTGTAGATCTCTTGCTTAGCCTAGACCCTTGTTGATAACATGATAAATTGACTAAAAGAAAACCTTGACACGGTTACTACCAACTCGCATTTTGCAGGATACCCCCGAGTTTTTTCCGACCCTGTCCTAATGACAACACCACGACGACCATGACCAAGACCACCACGAATCCAACCACGACCATTATTGATTTTCAAACAAACTAGTTATCATAGAATACGGAATGATTAATATCCGGGTCGGAAGGATCGTATTGCTGGAACAAGTCCACCCCCTTGCCCTTTCCTTCCTCACCCGGCCCCGACACCAAGTCAACCGGATCGACTGACCGCCCCACCTTGGGCATCACATCCACCATTCCCGGATCCGATTCCGTCCGATCCCCCGTCGCTTGAGTAGCCGGAGCAGCACCACCGCACCGACAGTTCCACTTCGGACGGTCCCGATTGTCGGTGTGGATAGCGTTCCGCATCTCGGAAGCATCGGACAACCTCTTGACATCCGCTCCCAGGGCTCGAAGACGGGCATCCATACCGACCAGAGCCTCCTGGATCAACCCCAGGATGGCCACGATCTCCGTGCAGCCAACCTTCGGAGGAGGGGCAATCACCACTTCCACCCTGGACCTTTTAGAGGAAGATGCTTCAGGGACGTCCTCATCCTCCTGCCCCCACTTCTTCATAGCCGCCCCTCGAACAACCTGCACTCCGTCCACCTCACACCACACCCGACTGGCCCGGCAGGGGACACAGGTCTTCACCAATGTCGTCCACTCGTACCGCTTATTTTGCTTGCGACACATATCGCAGGCCTCCGTCCTCAGATACGAGAAGTGCTCTGGAACGACGGTCTGATACAAATTGGGACGATATTGAGTCAACACCCGACGACTGGATTCAATGGGTCCGAGACCCACCTCCCTTCCGACCTCCCGTGCCTTACAAACCACTTGATTCTCGAGGTCTTTCTGCGCTGCAGAGATACAAACCCCCTCCTCCTTGCACTCCCGACATTTCCAGTCCACGTTCAATGCAGCGGAACCGGGTCCAATCATGGGTACCAAATGACGTTCACCCCCGGAATGCCCCCTGGACGGTGACGGAATGGTTTCCTGACCCACGGATGAACGATGGTCTGACACGGAATCTTCGGAACCCCCAAAATCTGGCTCGTTCTCATCCTCCTCCGAACTCTCATTTTCTGGTGCAAGTGAAAGGGCATGCTCCAGTAGCAATGCCTCTTGTTCAACGGCACGGGCCTTTTCTTCTACCTCCTTCAGTCGCTGCTCCTCTACCTCCTTCAGTTGCTGCTCCTCCACCTCCTTCAGCCGCTTTTCCTCTGCCAACCTCAGAAGCTTGGCCTTCTGTTTTTCCTCAGCCTGCCGAGTGGCCTCCACCTGCTGGGTGTTTTGGAACCGTAAATGAGGTAACCCGAGAACCGTGACAAAACTTTGGTGTGAAGAAAGTCTAATCAAGTTCTCCGACAAGACGAGGGCAAGTGGAAGCCTGTCCGGGTTGATGTCCAAAAAGAATTGTTTAGAGGGGGCCTTGGCAGGTGCCTTTTCAATTACATGTAGGAATAATAGTTTGTGTACGTGAACTATTATTCTACCCTTGCCTAGGACTATTTCCACGGATGTTCTATAAATCTGATTTTAGTTCTTTTACTATGTTTTTGCGTACCTTTTATGTTTTAACCGAGAACCCTTTGTTAAGCACTGACCTTC
>QLPG01020205.1:0-14255 GCA_003314385.1 Gomphus sp. MG54 | reverse complement strand
AGCTGCTAAAATAGCTAGAGACCTAGGCTTCGACTACGCAGAAGCGGTGGTATGTTTCACTAATTTCTCGCCTGTGCCAGCTCCACTGAGCTCATCTGAATCAGACGGGCTTCGAAATATTTTTTTTCTTGGAGAGCCTTTCCTGTTATCAATGGTATCCTTGTTGCCGAGGGGAACCAATCAACTATTTTGGAGGTGATGCGTTCTACGAGATTGTGGATCCCTAGTTGTGAATCCTTAGCTGATGACATGTAGGCGTATTGGGAATCAGCACAAAGTGCAGAAAAGAAAGAACGCATCAAGCGCGAGGAGCGTGTACTAAAACGAGGGAAATGGCTTGTGTGTGCAAGGTATGAGAATTCGCAAATGGTTGCAAGATCAATGTGTCAATAAACCACCTGGTACCAAGGTTGGACATGGTGTGGACAACCGGGAGGTTAGTCGTAAACAAACAATATATTACTACTTTTCTTGAACAATAATCTCAGGACATTACAAGTGCTGAAGGTGGATTTTTGCATCAAACGGCCCACAGCGTCGTCCAGCCTTATACTCTCCCTAACTAAACCTCTTCACGTTGTTGATGACTCGTTGAGTAAAGATTTTCAGCAAATTCTAGATTATATGATATCAGACCCAGAAACCCATGGACGAGATTTTATATGTTGCTGAACCGAGTCTACATGATGGCCTGCTCAAGTCGATGCAACAGTTGGCAGAGGCGACTGTTTGACACCAAACAAGCCCTCATCGTCAAGACGTTGTCGGAATCTGTGTCCAATTCGGAGGAGACGAATAGAGTGTTCGCAACAGGTTATCAAAGTGTACTCCGGGTCGGGTCCTACCAGAACGCGCAGGCCGCGAGTTCCAAAAAGCGATGAGAAGAAATGGCAGAAGTGAGAACTGGAATTAGCTTATGGACGCGCCATTGAAGAGTAGGTGATCAATTATTTAGTTTCCTACACTACACTACTAGTCGTCATATATTACACCTACGCAAGTGTGGTGCCAGTGGAAAGTTGAAATCACTCTAAATTCCTGATATTGAAACATATAATGTGCTGTCATTCATGGAAGAATTGATGATCAAAACCAAGTCAGGGAGTACCAACTGATGACTCCATGGGTGTCGGTCAGTTTATTATGAATTCAAGGTTACATTGTATTTAGCACATAATGTACATTTAGAAGGAAGGCCGAACAATTGTCTAAAATGAGTGCTCGATCTCTTCTTTTTATATCTGTAGCTTATATCACGATTTCTTTATCTGTAACATTTACATTTACTGCGGTGGAATTAAGCACGTCGCCTTTAAACAAGTAAATAATAAGCTCTTGCACGACTTTAACGTTCACGCTGTTGCCTATGAGCCTATATTTGGTTTTTTCACTGATACCGGACGGCCAGCAGAACTCGGGTCTCGGGTGACTAGAAGTCTCGTGGACGGGTAGAGAGAAATAAAAGAGCCGCAGCAACTCGTCTGGGGTGAAATATCGAAGTTGGAGGTCATGTAGTAGGTGAAGTGAATCGTTGGTACTCTCGCTCTCGGGTAATGAGCTTGAGGTAGAGGCGGCAAAATAATTAAATGTATCCGTCGTCTAGACCATGTAAGTGTTAGCAACTCAGAAGCTATATCTCCCCAGATACAGACAGACACACGTACATCGAGAGCTTCGTTCATCTGCAGAATGCTTGTGCCTTCCACCATATGAGTATAGCCTGATAGATTCAGTATTTATTACAATGTAATGGAATGCCTCGAATGAAGTGCACCTCGGGTAAAACAGCACGTTCGTCTAGAACGCGGAAGGACGATATCGAATAAAGCGCCTTTCTTTCGCAATGTTTTATCCGGCACAGCGAATGTTTTCCAGTAGTCGAGGTTTTGGGCTTTGTCAGGGCTGTCAAGGAAATGAGAAAGCTCATGACATTGATACTCGGACAAAGACAAAGTTGGGGATGGACAATGTCTTGGATCGATCCAGTCTACACCGCAGCCGGGAATGCTCCTCTTAAGTGTGGAGTCTCCTGATGATATATCCGCAAAGGTGAGGGGATCGAGTTTCGCAAGCATGTAGTACCTGAGCCTTGAATTTGGGATGGAAAATTGGAGAGGCGTCAGGAGAAGCTCGAGTGTGTTGTATCGTAAGGTTTTCAACGAGGAGAGGAGGATTTGACGGGTAGAAGAAGCCTTGGGGATGTTCCGTGTAAAATTAGTTATTGTTATTTATCACAATGAAGGTAGTGCACTGATCACCTCAAACCCAGCGACGTTCTCGACGAGAATCCATCGCGGATGGGCGGCCATTTCCGCAAGCTCGGGCAGGACAGTGTCAATTAAATGCAAGAAGCTCTTGGCGCGAGGATCGGTCGCTCCTTTCGCGGAGGGATTCAATATCGTGTAAGGTTGGCAGGCCGGCGACAGAAGCCATAATGAAGCTTTTAATGATGATAGCTCTGAGGCTTTTATGCGTGCGATATCGATCTGGCGCATAGTCATACCTTGAAACGCGTTAGAAGTTTAGGACAAAGGGCGTACCCTGTTCACATCTATTCCCCAATTTGCCTTGTAGACCAACGAGGCGGCTGGGTCCCAGTCAAAGGCACTTACGACTTGAGCCTCAATCCCAGAGCGCTGTAGAGCCAGATGCAATCCACCTTGTGCGAAGTGTTAACAGAGATTTTGTGTTTTGTTTGCAGAGGACATGCCAATTCCTGAATAGAATTCCAGGGCTGGTATCATTCTGTGTCAAGTGACCACTTTTCTTTGTTTTGCTTTGCCGAGTGTCTCGTCATGTAAAAAAAAAATAATAATAAACGAAAATTGATAATTGGATTCCAACATGGCAGGCGCCCGGTGCCACTAATTAGGGACATTCTGCAGATCGCTGATAAGTACTCCTGTCTGCAACACGACATGGAGGAATCACGGCCTTCGGGCGCCATCATGCTTACGACTTCTTCCAAAGCCAGTAATTTAGCGGACACTGGGGAACAAGCTATCCCGCATACCGAGATAAGCAGCATCAAGGCAGAGGACCTGGCAGACAAAAATGTGGACCTAAAATCTAACAAGTGTGTTTCCTTTCACTTGATACGGCTTTTTTGGGCATTCATCGGTCACTTGAATCGAATAGGTCTCCAGAACTAACGACGTCTCTACTTCCCCCTTTTGATGCGGGTCACCCCCTGGTTCACCTTCCCACTCCTCAAAGGTCGCTTCACCCTTTGCAAGTCCTGCCTGTAGCACTGATTCAAGAATGTTAGCCCGGGTGACCTTGTGAATTACTTGTCTGGCCGGGCGGGATCTCCTTTGTCAACGGAGTGTGTCTATCTTTATATCTGATATCTAATATGCCGATGCTCACATAATTTGAGCAGACATTCGCGGCCAGGTCACATTCTCTATACAACCTTTCATCGCCCGCCTTCCCGTCTTGATGTTGTTGGGAAATCGTAAGATTTTTTCACGGCACATGTTTTTACTACTAATCGTGGCTCATCAATCACACGCCAGTCCCCAATTTGCTCAACTCGGTCGGATCACGCCAACTTTGTATGTATCCATGTCATAAATGATATATTCTCTCTTGAGACATCGATATCTAGCACAAATCCACCTGTTATCTCTTCGAAGGAAGATAGTTCACAATCGAAACAACATTCACTCCAAGAAGAAATAGGGTACGTTTTTTTGACACACATTCATTACGTAGCTAAGCGATCATCGATCGACGTCCCAGATTTTCTCGACAGCTTGCATCTCAAGTCGCGACGCCCAGGTGTGTATAGAGTATGTTATCCATTTTGCCATTCCTTACAGGGAGAATAGTCCAGAAGTTTCCAGGACGCGGCGTGCTTCCATACCCAGGACGGGTTCAGGGTGAGTGTCACCTACCCTCTAGAGTCTCAAACTACTCATTCAGAACTGGTGTGTATCTCAGCTCCCAGTCTTTGTTCACCACACCCCAGCCAAGACGGAGGTTAGTAACGTCAACCCAAGAAGGAATCGAACTAATCTTACCTGCCACCAGTTCTTCACATCCCTACACAGCACCCACATTCTTAGCTCCTGCACCAATCATTTCTCCTGCCAATTCAAGTCATTCCACTGCGTATCATGCTTCGCCTAGCTTCGAAGCAGAGGAGCTACAACCAAGTCGGAAATATGATATTTCCTATAACATGTCCACCATAGGATCGGATCGTCGCGCTCAGGCAGGGGTGCGTGAGCAGGGGTATTATGACCCTGATGATCCTTTTATCGCTCGTGATGACAAGGGTCTTGGAAGGACAATATCCAGACTTGGATACGCATCACCGCCGCCAAAGAAGCATCATGAACATATTGCCGCACATGCCAGCACTTTATCACTCCAAAATGGGAAGGCCGGAGAGAGTACAACAGAACCCTCAGCCTTAAAGCTTGTCATGTCCCCAAGCGAAGCTTCCGATATCCCGTCTCATGGTTCGCCCGTTAAAAATGAGATCGATGATAGACAGTGCATATCTTCGGAGCCTTCAGCATCGCTCGCGATCGATGAAAGATCTCCATCTCGGGCCCCCATCTCTCCTCGCACACCCCCTCATGTATGTTCGGGCCGAGCATCTGTGACGGAACCACATACAACGATTGAGGCAAATGCAGCCTTTCAGACCCCAATATCTCAATCAGGAGGCGAAATGGAGCGGATTCGCCAGCACCAAGCTCTGGCGGAAGAGACCCGAATCGTGGAGAGCGAGAAGCGTCGGCCAGATTACTTAATGCGAATCAAACGCGCCCGCGACAGTACTGATGAGGAAGCAGCGGAGAGAGAACGGGAGAATGCACTACCCGGCCTAGGCGTGACCGTTTCCCCGTTCAGAGGAAGACGGCTTAAATTATATCAACCTGTGGCTGTGGCTAGCAGTGGTGTCGTCTTGGAACCTGCTAATGAAACCGATGAGACTAATGAACCGAAAACCCCTCCGCCGATCAGTACCATGCCATCATGGCAGACTGCGGTACCTTCTATATCCCTCCGGGGAATTGATTGGCATACTCCGACTCGAGGTCGCTCTTCGCCTGTGGTTTGGACAGATGAAGATGAATGCAAGAAGCAGAAAAGACTACAGGCGTTCGCGGCGCCGGCGCCGTCTGGCAAAGGGCGACGCCTAAAACCTGCAGAGGTTGTAGGACAAGGGCGGGTTATTATTGACGTCACGTCAGATGAATCACGAAAACTTGCACAAGGTAATGACAGTCACACAAGATTCGACTTTCCGCCTACTAATATATTGTACATTGATCCTAGATGGTATACTACAGATACTCGAGACGCCCGAGACAGAAACTATGGAGGATACAGAACTGTCTGGTCATGGAGCTGAATGGCCAGATAAAGAGTACCCTTGGTCAGAGCAGGAACGTCAGCGCGATGAATATGAGGAAGCCTGGAGACGTGAGCGCTTGGCGTGGATAGAACGCTTCCTCGATCGCGAGAGCGAAAGTGAAGAGGAGGAAAGCGAATGTGTTCCTGGTCCATCTACTTGGAATCAATCATTCGACTCCAGTTTAATTCCACCACCACAGAGAGGACATGGAAAGACAATCTCTTTATCCGCTAATCCCAACTCAAGTCGGTCGAGGGGCTTGCGTCAAATGACGTTCAATGCCGCCAACACCGATGCACGCCAGGTGTTGTTATCCAAGAAGCACGTTAGAGAAGTGTTGGAGCGCCTTCGCAAAAGAAAAATTATAGAGGATGAGGAAGGCATTGTCATGTGTATATGTCAAGGAGCGGATGATGGGCGGCCAATGGTTCGGTGCGATGAGTGTCGAACTTGGTATCACCTCATCTGCATGGACATTCATGACGAGGCAGAGCTCGGCGACGAATGGTATTGCTGGAAATGCTTACCGTCTGCAGAGGACCCTGTTCCAGCACCCCGTACTGAGCCTACGTTTGCGCCTGCGATGCCAGAGTCGCCACCAAGGGCGGGAGTTGGGGATCAACCGCTATACCAGTCGACTTTACAACCATCACCAATGCCACCCAGTCCTATCACTAGTCGAAAAGGAGAACGTTCACCCGTGAGACGTTCGCGCCTTCCACACTCCCTGCTAGGAGATCCAGGTGATCCCGTTAGGGGCGGACCATCCACTCCTTACCATTCACGTGATACAGACTCGCGGCTTTACTCGCCACCGAAGTTCTACGATGAATATGCAATGGACGATCACGCGCCATATGACCCCACATCTACGCCCTCTCGCGGTCTCAAGTTTCCCAATATTGTCCCAATAACACCTCGTCGCCAACATTCTTGGACACCTGCGCCACCTCTGTCATGGATGACACCCTCTGGACCCTCCCAGACGTCGCAGTTTTCTATCCAAAGTGGTACATCGTCGAATCGCAGTCTGGCGTACTCGCTCTCAACGTTGGAAGATAGCGCCGGGCCATTGACATCTCCGTGGTCAGTAGACGATTCACCTGTCCGAAAGTCCCGTAAAGCAGACTCGTCATGGCCTTACTCTTCCCGGCGCTTACCTGACTCTCCGTTGGCTGGGCGGGGTTCAGATCATCGCGCGTTGCTGCCTGGGTTAGACGAATCTTTGACACCTCTCCGTTACAACAGGGGAAAGGATACCGAGCTCACACCCCGTGTTGGCTTATCGCCGCATCGTGAATGATATATACTATTAATGGGTCGTGCTTTCTTGATTAGCGTGTCGCTATTCCCCGGGTATATATATATATTACAATTGGTGTAACATGTATACTTTGTATATCTGTGGGTAGCCGCTTTTGAAATTAATTTGTAACCCATTTGGAATAGGTTTGCTTATGTAATCTGCATACATACAGTCCGGCAGTGATTCACGAGTTTTCACCGTTGCAGGTCATGCTTATCGCTCTATATATAGTTTTGCCAGTTGAGATGTGATGCTTTCTCGGATTTGTGGGGGTTATTCTGAGCTTCTATGGTCCCCTAGAACACCTAAAGAGTTGAAGCCCGTGATCATAGCATGCAGTCTCGGAAACATCGATCGATCATAAACGGTCTCCGAGTTTAATGTAAACTGGCGGTCCGCTGTATGCAGCTGTTTGGTTTTTTTGTATTGGAATGGCGGCAATTGTGACTGGGCAGCCTCAATATCAATCGTCCGATGATCTGGGGTCACGGGGGTATATGCGCTGACGCCTTTATAAAAGCCTAGGTTGTCTTCATTTTACGGATCTCCTAAACTTGCCTTTCACCCTGTTGTACGATGGCTACTCAAGATGTTGAGAAAGGAACAGCCCATGGTGGTGACACGTTTGACCGTGCCGCCATTGACGCGTCTGCATTGCGCCAGGTGTCGGTTCAAGGTCCTGGTCACAGACTCCTAGGAAACCCTGGTCCTCTGTGAGCTTTTTCTACTCCTGAAAAACATGCGTTCATCAAGTGATTCTCAATACCACTATTCTCGATACCGTTCAACCTTTTCAGTGGTTTGTTCTCCTTCGCGTCCACGACGTTGATTTTGTCTTTGTACAATGTCAACGTACGCCATGTTAACACTCCCAACGTGGTCGTGGGTATGGCTATAGGCGTTGGAGGTCTAGTGCAGCTCTTAGCAGGGATGTGGGAGTTTGCTTGCGGAAATACTTTCGGCGCTACCGTGAGATCGTCGCACATTTCCATCTTTGTTAACCGTGCCTGATGTTATTGTCTAGGCTTTTTCCTCATACGGTGGTTTCTGGTTGTCTTTTGCGTTGATCTATATACCAGGCTCGGGTATTCTTACTGCATACGACGCTGCCAGTGGTGCCGCTGGACAACTGCATGATGCCCTTGGAATATATCTCATCACTTGGTTCATAGTCACGGTTCTATTCTTGTGAGTATGGTTTTGTGATCAGGATACCCGGTCTGATCCTTGTTTTTTTGGCAAGTGTGGCATCTATTCGCACGCATTTGGCATTCAATGGATTGTTTGGCTTCCTCTCTCTCACATTTATGCTACTGGCTATTGGTGGGTAGTTTTTATATGGAATCTGTTGCGTACTAATTTCTAGTATTTTTTTCTCAGGTGAATTCATGAATAATATAAACGTGACCAAGGCTGGAGGGGCATTTGGAATTATCACTGCGTTCATCGCGTACTATGCCGGCTGCAGTCAGCTCATCACCCAGGAATCCTCGTATGTGCATTCTCTTGAACATTGCAAGTTGCAACGTTTCTGATAATGTTTGTTGAAAGCTTCGTTTCTTTACCTGTAATGCGCTACCGCCGCATCGACTAGCATGCAAACTGAGTAGCCCTCGACTCCAAACTTGTGCATACATTTACCCCCCTTTGTGCATCGCCTTTTTATTCTACGATTCGAGATAGTACTCAACGCTTTACCACTGTTTAGCGTGCAGTTTTGT
This sequence comes from Gomphus sp. MG54, assembly GCA_003314385.1. Lineage (NCBI taxonomy): Eukaryota > Fungi > Basidiomycota > Agaricomycetes > Gomphales > Gomphaceae > Gomphus > Gomphus sp. MG54. Next base: position 5,854 of record QLPG01020205.1, on the reverse strand, counting down.
ACTTTAAACACCATTTGATCTCTTTACTAAATACCTGTTGGGAAGAAAACTTTATTGCCCCCACCACCCCTCCCCATCTTCCGAATTTTTACCTATCTCGTTCGAGAGACACTTTCCTTCTTTTAAAAATGAAAACAGATTTAAAATTTAAAACCCTGCGGCGTCTTTTCCTGGAATGATTCATGTAAACCCGGTTCACGCATGTTCTCCACGTGATTCAACTAAGTAGACAAACTTAAAATCTTTCCTTATTTCTGCTCTTACTAGTACTGTAAGAGTTTAGTTCGGGCGTCATCCGTTTCGAAGACGACCTGTGAGTCATGATACAAACTGACATCAGTATCTAAGCATTTCAGGGTCCTTCACCACGAGGAAGTGGACTTATAGAGATAGAGTCACGATTCTTAGAAGGACAGTCTGACGGCATTGGTCACGTAAATCGGGATTTGGGCGATTGCGAGTATGTTGTTTGTGTATGAGATTTTCCTGAATATATCCGTTGTTTACGACTAGGACCGTTCTTGAAGCAGTAGTTGTATCGAAATCGAAATAATAATTACTAAGTGACTCAATTTTATTTTTTTAGAATAAAGAATGTTGAGAATGCTGGAACTGGTGAGTGGTCAGGGTAAAACTGACTTTTATTACTACAATCAATGACTAGACTACTTATATATGAAAAGAATGCGCGCGAAGACTAGGGAAGGTATCTTTCAGGTGCGTGCGCGAGTGACAGCGCGGTACAGTAACGTGAGAGTGTCACGCGCATGTAAAGGGGAGTCGACGCGACACATTTATTTTATTGACGCGTCTCTGTTGTGATTTAGCGCAGTAGTCTAAGAGACAAGTAGCTACACGATGGAGTGAGCCTACGTAGTCTCTCGGTGCATACAAGGGTACGTACGTACGTACCTCAGTGAAAGGACAGTTCACTGAGGTGTGTGTCTAGACATCTACGTGTCCGTAACTTATACTGTCTTCGTCATCGATGACCGAGAGACTACTCAGTGCCCATTAGTCCACTTAGAAATCTCGGCCATCAATGACCGAGACTACTCACTTCCTATTAGTCCTCCATTTGACGCGACCCTGCGTTCTGCGCATACCGGTGTCAATCCCAACACACAACTAACTACCCCCGTATCTGTCTAGCTTAGAACCCAACAGCTCGGACGAAGCGCACGGACGGGAACGACGGCGGTAGCAGGGGTGACAGCGGCGGCCCTGAGGGTACGGTCGTAACGAGGACGCCAGCAATGCGCGGAATACGGAAATATATATAACGGGGATAATATGATAATTTATTGTTAGGGAGGAATTTGAGTGGTTGAAAAAAGGTGGTAAGAAATGTTGGGAGAATGTTAGACGAATAATTAGACGAATAATGAGGGAACAATGGAATTTGATTGTGCAAGACGGTGTTTCAAAATTTTCTCTGAAAGATTTTTTTTTTTTTTTTGATAGTGATGAACTCGAAAGACCATTGCAGAACCAGAGTTGGTGATCAGCATGTTTGCTCTGCAGATTTAGTCGAGTCACAATGCAGCAATGTATCAGGAAGAGCCCATCCAAACAATATATACCTTATTTAAAATTAGGCCCTTTTTTGTCGCCAATACAGGTTTGATTCTTGTGTGAAGGTATAAAAGTTCCTCTGCTCCTTCGAGTACATAACCGAACTAGAATATCAAAAGCCAGATGCCTGTAGTGCACCGTGTTGGATTTACATAAGTGCAGGGGCTAAGTACAGACAAGCTCAGTGAATGGGGAGTTCACTGAGGTGCCTGCCACTATGTGTCTGTTTATATATACAGTCTTGGACATCCATGACCAAGGCTATCAATCCCTTCAGATACCCGATACTGCTGCGGTCATGCTGCGGTCCTGCTGTGTTCAACGCTTACTCATATATCTTCCAACACTCCCCCTCACAGTAAGCTGAACACAGTCCAACTAGCTCATTCATATGTAACACCTTGTGCAAGGAGAGACCTTTAGTAAACATGTCAGCTGCCATATCATCAGTTGGAACATAGTCAACATGAATGAGCCCCTTCTGTACAGCATGACAGATGAAGTGGTAGCAGATGTCATTATGCTTTGTCCAGGGATGGTATTCATCATTCTTGGTAATGGAAATGGTGGAAATGGTGTCAAGGTAGATAGTGATGGGTTTTATGAGTGGGCATTCAATCTCTGTGCTAAAAATTCATAAAGCCAGAATGCTTCCTTTATGGCATGAGTCACTGCAATGTACTCAGCTTTAGTGTAATGGAGATGGTGGAAATGGTGTCAAGGTGGATAGTGATGGGTTTTATGAGTGGACATGCAATCTCTGTGCTAAGAATTCATAAAGCCAGAGTGCTTTCTTTATGGCATGAGTGAGTCACTGCAATGTACTCAGCTTTAGTAGCTCAAAAGTAAATTTCTTCCCAAGCGAGATTTTGCCTTCACTTCAATGTTTTTATGTGATGTATTGTTTCTGCATCGTGACACCCCCCTACTGAGCGTATGACTGTTAGCCATATTTATTGTCGTTTAGATATATCAAGCGGTTGTCATTCCCTATTTTCAGTGTACCAGACTTCAGCTCAGGAACGTGCCATCTGGGTTGTTTTCTGATATTTTCCAGAGGAACAGTATCCCTCAATCTGGGCCATCAACCGGCCACATCAGTGTCAAATAGCAAATTCCATAACTGAATTGAATCACAAATCAGTTCATGAAAGATGCCATCTGGGGCTGTTTCCTGATATATATATCCCTCACCCTGTACTTAACAGGCCATCAGCATCAACCAAAGCTCATTGTCGTGGGCGCTCTACCTTTTCTTTTTTTTTTACCTTCTCATCCATCGCATCGTATGAAACAACAATCTGAGCAAGTTTCGTATTTTGATGAAGGATAAGAGCCTTTTGACCATCATGCGGAAGTCTCATTCATGATAGATTCGACACTCGAAGATAGATAGAACCCTTGATGGCTGGATCTATGACTAAATGGCTCTCATTTCAAGTATGGCACCGATGACACCTTTATACCCTTGTGTCCATCACGCCAGCGCTCACCATAGTGCCAAACCGAAACAGCGAGCTTCTTACGAAGATCTAGCTCATAACATCGAGTGTCGTCACCTGATCCCGATCAGATATGCATACTTTTTCACATGAACACTACGCTTTCCGCCTACTGCAAAAGGTACTTCCCTGCGTCGTCGCACCTTACTTTTCGGCTAGTGTTGTTAGAGTCGATTATTCCCGCATCCATGCATCGCATGACGCATAAGAGAGATCGATGGACAGCACAAGATGGTGTTTGATGAGCTGGAGAAAAACAGTCCGTGGAGTGTTCCCCATGAGACTCCTTCCCAAGATAAAAATCACTTAGAGGTCAAGATAAGGTATACCCTATGGTGGGAACTGGGTAATTTGCAGATGGTCAAAATGACCTAACATTACATCCACCGCCGTCCGCTTCTTAACCACTCTGCTCAAAAAAACATGTCCACATCCTGAATTAACCAACCGTACCTCTGATAACCTTCCAAAGTGTAGCCCTCACGCGACACCTTAAAATAGACCTGCCAAGTCCGCAAATGGATCGGCGCTCTTTGGTTGAGGTGGGTTTTGGGTTGGCGCCTGTGGCGTCAAGCCGCACAGTGTAGAAGTCGTAGTGGCAGCAGGCGATGGAGCCGAATACAATGGGGCGTGGAAAGGAAATGGTAGATTTGCCGCTTGTGGCCAATGATCAGTTGCTTTTTGAGCTCTAAGAGATGGCTCCACCATCTATAGTGGACACGTACCTAGAAATAGAGTGTTGGTGCTCTTGTGATGCCCATTCTATATCTGAATAAGCCTCCAGGTGTCAGGGGATGACCCGTCTTCCCTCCTGAACTGAGGCTAAATAACTTGACCCACAGACTGGGAAACCCAACCAAAGTTTTGGCCTGACAACTTTGTGCTTCTAATGTCTAGAGATCCCTAGGTGGTGGGAAGAGCACCTATGGGAGAGAGAGGTGAGATGTGGAACAGAGAGACCAGAGGTCGAGGGATGGAGTGATGAAATGAGCTGAGGGATGGGAAGACTCAAGACATCTCTCCCTAAGGCCAAATGGATGAACAATGTCTTCATCATATACTGAGCCAAGGGCCCAAGACCTCAAGCCAGACACCCAGGACTGGGCCCATGAGCATCCAGGAGAACACACCTCCAGACCCAATGAAGGGGTAAGATTGTCAGGAACCGTACGCTGGCAAGCTGACTATTCAATTCAGCCCACTTAGCCCAACTCCACTCTCGCTCGCTATTCAACATAACGCCCTCAGCCCACGGACTATATGCACCTCATGTATCCGTCTTGGCGTCACGTGCTCCTGTCAATTCACTCCACTCATTTACATCACATTCCATATGCTCACTATTCCATTCCGTCCTCATTTACGTTTAATATCTTTCATTACGTTTCATTTCATTTTCATCTGTTCACAATTCCACTCAGTCCTTTATATCCAATCTGCTATTACATTCCTTAGGGTAACTCTGTTGGGAATTTGAGTGACACGTCACTCCGCAATGTCAAGGAGGAGATCATTATTGGGGATGTAGTATTTCTGTTTCTCGCTTTTCACGATCCTCAGCTTTCTCATTCTATTATAGGAATCTATTCGACTCCTAATAGATTAGAAAGTAGTATAAAAGATCTTGTACTATTAGTTCAGTCTTCAGTCAGAAAATCAATCTTGATTTTAACTAAGGTTCTTCTGTTCACTTCTGTCTACCTTGCCTTTACGAAATTGGGGACCATGCAGTTTAGTGGGCGCAATGCAATACATTGAAGCCAAGCCCCAATCAGAACCTCGCCAATTGTCTCACCTTTGGGAGATTAAATAATATTACGATTACATCCTTTCTCATCATTGTAACAAAGATATGTTGAGGAAGCAATGTGTGGGTACAGGGTATATAGAGTGCAAGATTCATTAGCAAGAGGTCTAAGGTTTCTCTCTTAGGAATCCCCCCAATGCTAGGCACTGGATGACAACTCAGAGGCACCACTGGGGTTGTCCTTATACCAGGCCTCTTTACAATCCACCAATGACAAGGCATATATCCTTTGTGCCTTTCAGATAGTGGAATACCCTCTTCAGGGCTTCCCAATATGGCCTCTATGGGTTCTGCATAAACTGTACCAGGAATGAGACAGCAAATGAGATGTTAGGATATATACCCAAAGCTACATACATGAGAGAGATGATTGCTTCTCTATAGGGTACACCATGCATATCATCGATCTGACTCCTACGCTTGATCGCACCTTTCCTTCGCATATTACGAACCATTATGAATACCCGATCCACTACTCGCGATTTACCCTTCATCGTCGAGGTCCCCAGCCAGCTGCAGCAGATCTCCTCTCTTTGACGGTTGTCCGCACAACCTTCGATTCGCGAAGATGGCCCATCAGGAGAGAACGCTCCTGAACCTGAGGACAATGATGAAGAAGAAGACCCTCTCAACGACAATGACGACGACGACGATGCAATTCCGAACCCCATTCAAGTCTCAAACCCGAACCCCACTCACATTTCTAATCCTAATGCCAACCTTAATTCCTCCGCCCTTAATTCCTCGTCCAGTTCGGACAAGATCGTAAAAGCTCTCGTCGACCGTCTAGCGCAACAACCTGCTAGATCTTCTACAAACCCCGGGCACCATGCCAAAGTCCGGGAGCTGGAGGTCTACGACGGGACGGATCAAGCTAAGCTGCGAACATTCTTCTTACAATGCACGCTGAATTTTCGAGACCGTCCGTCTGCATTCTTGACGGATGCGTCAAAGGTCCAATACGCCATCT